>JAOQMR010000005.1:4741374-4762342 GCA_027563865.1 Erythroxylum pelleterianum
TCTGATGACAAGAACCTACATGAAACAAAGGACAAGGTCCATCAAGCAATGGTATTCGATGATAGTTGGGAAGATAACGAGGCTGGCGAAGATGGTGAGAGATTTTTTTTTTTATATTTGTACAAAATGTAATGACAAAAAGTTTAAAAATGATTTAAAAAATCAGAATTTAAGTTGGGTAAGATTTTTTTTCCCACTCTTTACTCTCTGTTTTCAGATGATCATCTGTGCACTCACTCACGCTAAAATTTTAGTCAACGGTTCACTTGTTTAAATACATCTTCGCATTTTCTTTCATTTTACTTCCCGCCTAACTCTTTCCTGGAACTTCTAGATCGAGCTTTGGGATTCTTCAAGGCTGAGGTATGCTCTGCAACTCATCTTCATATTCTTATTTTCCTGTTTCATCCATTCTCTCCGTCGATGAGATTGGTTCTGGTTCTGACTTATGTCTTTCTTTTCTTTAATTATATTATATTATATTATATATATTATTTTATAAAAAAACTTGTTAAGAATATAGAGTCGTGAATGCAAAAAAAAGTCGTATATAATATGAACTAAAAAAATATACGAGAAAAAAGAGCTTCTATACAGTAAAAAGTCATATAAGACTAATAAAAAACAAAAGACATTACAATGTGGCTAAAAAAAAGCAGTAATTGTTGACTTGCTAAACTAGCAGCTCTTGAAGAAGACCGGAGAACCTACAACTAATATCATATATTAATATATTAGTATTTTAAATAAGTTACTTTTAATTTTAAATCTAAATTTATTTAAACTAACTTACCACGGGATAAGAGATGCTCTTAAATAAAGATGAATAATTCGACTTTTAGAAGATTTTTTCGTAGCCATTTTCACCTCATCGTCTTCCATAAGAGTTCCTGATCTTCCAGTACGGGGTACCTTGGTGGGATTCAAATCCTACTATTAGTACTGCATGCAATCTTATATAAGCATCATTCTGATTCTCACGGCCCCTGTAAATGCCCTGTCACAAAATTTTGGTTATAACAAGATTCTAAACAATTTTATAATTAATAATAAATAATTAAAACTTACATCTTTCTAATTTTAAAAACTTTTATATACGTCCATATTCCCTATAATCGGCTGCTTTAAGATAACTTTTAAGAGTTCGGAATCCTTAGCTGGTTTCTTCACTTCAAAATTCGAAATATATACAATTTATTTGTCTTACAATAAAAATTTCAATAGTAAAACATAAGAGATTAAAAAATTATATGTAAATTAATTATAAAATTTAATTATTAAAATTTCTTAAATTTTTTCTTTTTTTATAATCATATTTCTCATCTCGTTGTCCTTGGTATGGGCAATCTACTTCTCTTGCTAATCCATTGTTTTGAATCTACTTATAAGCTTTTTTTAGGTTAGTGATGGAAGTTTTACTCTTTAATCTTAGGCAGCACATGGTTTATAAATTCTTGAATTGAGAGTTCTTTTTTTTTCATAAAATTTCTTGTGTGGCTGTCCTCCTTCGTCCATACTGTATAAGGCTTTCAATGCATTTGCTATAGCGTATGCCCAACAAGTTTTTTTATAAAATAATATAAAATAAAATATAATTAGAATTATTAATAAGTAAAATAATTATATATGAGTTAAATAAGAAATAAAAATATGAGTATTACCTTCGGACTGAGATTTCACATTAGCTAATATGACATTTCTTGTTTTCCAATCAAATGATTCCTAATTTTAAACAAGATAATATTATGAGAAATTAATTCAAATAAGTTTATCTTTATTTGAATTAATTTCTCTCATAACATTATCTTGTTTAAAATTAGGAACTATTTGATTGAACAACAAGAAATGTCATATTAACTGATGTGAAATTTCAGTTTGAAGGTAATACTCATATTTTTATTTCTTATTTAACTCATATTTAACTATTTAACTTATTAATAATTCTAATTATATTTTATTTTAGATTATTTTATAAAAAAATTTGTTGGGCATACGCTATAGCAAATGCAGTGAAAGCCTTATACAGTATGGACGAAGAGAGGGATAACCACACAAGAAATTTATGGAAAAAAAGAACTCTCAATTCAAGAATTGATAAACTGTGCGTTGCTAAGATTAGAGAGTAGGACTTCCATCACTAACCTAAAAAAAGCTTATAAGTGGATTCGAGATGATGAATTAGCAAGAGAAGCAGATTGCCCATACCAAAGATAGCGAGATGAGAAATATGATTAGAAAAAAAGAAAAAATGTAAGAAATTTTAATAATTAAATTTTATAATTAATTTACATATAATTTTTTAATCTCTTATATTTTACTATTTAAATTTTTATTGTAGGACAAGCAAGTTGTATATATTTCGAATTTTGAAGTGATACTTATATAAGATTGCATGCAGTACTAATAGTAGGATTTGGATCTCACAAAGGTAACCCGTACTGGAAGATCAGGAACTTTTATGGAAGACGATGAGGTGAAAATGACTACGAAAACTTATTTAAGAGCATCTCTTATCCTGTGATAAGTTATTTTAAATAAATTTGAATTTAAAATTAAAAATAACTTATTAAAACTACTAATATAATAATATATGAGAGGGAATTTATCTACACATAGAGAGGGAAATATATATATTTACATTTGGAATCACTTCAAAATAATGTTGTAAGAATTTTTTTTTTAATTGGTATATAGTCATTTTATAATTATAATGATCTGTTTTTCTTTCTTTGTCTCAATTCTTCTTTACATTATTATACTTAAACTTAAGATTCATTTCTATATCATAGTTTATAATTATCTATGACTATTTATTTCTATTTGAGTTGATTCTTTTTTTAATATTATTTTATTTAAATTTAGGAATCATTTGACTAGACAATAAATGTAATCTTAAGCATCGTAAAATGTAGTATGTTGGTATAAATTACATTTTAGTTCCTTATTTATCAAAATATTTTTAATGTTGTGTTTGAATTATTTTACTTAATCTTTCATCATTAAAACATGATAACAATTCTAATATTATTATATTATATATATTATTTTATAAAAAAACTTGTTGAGAATATAGTCGTGAATGCAAAAAAAAGTCGTATATAATATGGACTAAAAAAATATACGAGAAAAAAGAGCTTCTATACAGTATAAAGTCATATAAGACTAATAAAAAACAAAAGACATTACAATGTGGCTAAAAAAAAAGCAGTAACTGTTGACTTGCTAAACTAGCAGCTCTTGAAAAAGACCGGAGAACCTACAACAAATATCATATATTAATATATTAGTATTTTAAATAAGTTACTTTTAATTTTAAATCTAAATTTATTTAAAATAACTTGCCACGGAATAAGAGATGCTCTTAAATAAAGATGAATGATTCGACTTTTAGAAGATTTTTTCGTAGCCATTTTCACCTCATTGTCTTTCATAAGAGTTCCTGATCTTTCAGTACGGGGTACCTTGGTGGGATCCAAATCCTAGTATTAGTACTGCATGCAATCCTATATAAGCATCATTCTGATTCTCACGGCGCCTGTAAATGCCGTCACAAAATTTTTGTTATAACAAGATTCTAAATAATTTTATAATGAATAATAAATAATTAAAACTTACATCTTCTCAATTTAAAAAACTTTTATATACGTTCATATTCACTACAATCGGCTGTTTTAAGATAACTTTTAAGAGTTCGGAATCATTAGCTGGTTTTTTCACTTCAAAATTCGAAATATATATATATATATTTGTTTGTCCTACAATAAAAATTTAAATAGTAAAACATAGTAGATTAAAAAATTATATGTAAATTAATTATTAAATTTTCTTACATTTTTTCTTATTTTGTAATCATATTTCTCATCTCGTTGTCCTTGGTATGGGCAATCTATTTCTCTTGCTAATCCATTGTTTCGAATCCACTTATAAGCCTTTTCTAGGTTAGTGATGGAAGTCTTACTCTTTAATTTTAGGCAGCACACAGTTTATCAATTCTTGAATTGAGAGTTGTTTTTTTTCATAAAATTTCTTGTGTGGCTGTCCCCCTTCGTCCATACTATATAAGGCTTCCACTACATTTGCTATAGTGTATACCCAACAAGTTTCTTTATAAAATAATATAAAATAAAATATAATTAGAATTATTAATAAGTAAAATAATTATATATATGAGTTAAATAAGAAATAAAAATATGAGTATTACCTTCGGACTGAGATTTCACATTAGCTAATATGACATTTCTTGTTGTCCAATCAAATGATTCCTAATTTTAAACAAGATAATATTATGAGAAATTAATTCAAGTAAGTTTATCCTTATTTGAATTAATTTCTCTCCTAACATTATCTTGTTTAAAATTAGGAATTATTTGATTGGACAACAAGAAATGCCATATTAACTGATGTGAAATTTCAGTTTGAAGGTAATACTAATATTTTTATTTCTTATTTAACTCATATTTAATTATTTAACTTATTAATAATTCTAATTATATTTTATTTTATATTATTTTATAAAAAAATTTATTGGGCATACGCTATAGCAAATGCAGTGAAAGCCTTATACAGTATGGACGAAGAGTGATAACCGCACAAGAAATTTATGAAAAAAAAGAACTCTTAATTCAAGAATTGATAAACTGTGCGTTGCCAAGATTAGAGAGTAGGACTTCCATTACTAACCTAAAAAAGGCTTATAAGTGAATTCGAGACAATGGATTAGCAAGAGAAGCAGATTGCCCATACCAAGGACAGCGAGATGAGAAATATGATTAGAAAAGAAGAAAAAATGTAAGAAATTTTAATAATTAAATTTTATAATTAATTTACATATAATTTTTTAATCCCTTATGTTTTACTATTTAAATTTTTATTGTAGGACAAGCAAGTTGTATATATTTCGAATTTTGAAGTGAACGAACCGGCTAATGATTCCGAACTCTTAAAAGTTATCTTAAAGCAGCCGGTTGTAGGGAGTATGGACGTATATAAAAGTTTTTTAAATTAGAAAGAGGTAAGTTTTAATTATTTATTATTCATTATAAAATTATTTAGAATCTTGTTATAACAAAAATTTTGTGACGGGGCATTTACAGGGGCCGTGAGAATCAGAATGATGCTTATATAGGATTGCATGCAGTACTAATAGTAGGATGTGGATCCCACCAAGGTACCTCGTACTGGAAGATCAGGAACTCTTATGGAAGACGATGGGGTGAAAATGGCTACGGAAAAATCTTCCGAAAGTCGGATCATTCATCCTTATTTAAGAGCATCTCTTATTTCGTGATAAGTTATTTTAAATAAATTTGGATTTAAAATTAAAAATAACTTATTAAAACTAATAATATATTAATATATTATATTAGTTGTAGGTTCTCCGGTCTTCTCCAAGAGCTGCTAGTTTAGGAAGTCAACAGTTATTGCCCTTTTTTTAGCCACATTGTAATAGCTTTTGTTTTTTATTAGTCTTATATGACTTTTTACTGTATAGAAGCTCTTATTTCTCGTATATTTTTTTAGTCCATATTATATACGACATTTTTTGCATTCACGACTCTATATTCTCAACAAGTTTTTTTATAAAATAATATATAATATAATATAATTAGAATTATTATCATGTTTTAATGATGAAAGATTAAGTAAAATAATTCAAACACAAAATTAAAAATAATTTAATAAATAAGGAACTAAAATGTAATTTATACCAACATATTACATTTCACGATTCTTAAGATCACATTTATTGTCTAGTCAAATGATTTCTAAATTTAAATAAAATAATATTAAAAAATAATCTATTCAAATAAAAATAAGTAATCATAGATAATTATAAAGTATGATATGGAGATAAATCTTAAGTTTAAATATAATAATGTAAAGAAGAACTGAGACAGAGAAAGAAAAACTGATCATTGTAATTATAAAATGAGTATATACTAATTAAAAAAAGATTCTTACAACGTTATTTTGAAGTGATTCCAGATGTAAATATATAAACTTCTATCTATGTGTAGATAAATTCTGACATGAGGGCTCACTTTTTTAGATTTTTGTCTTTCAACAATGGTGCTTGAATTGTCGAATTAGTTGGCTAAGTTGTTATTGTAGATAAGTAGGATTGTTTTGTAGATGGAAATGGAAAATTATGTCAAATACTTGGGTTAATTGTTTAATTTCCAATCATTTTCGGGTCACAATTTAAAGTAGTTTACAATCATTTTTGAGGTTTAATTTAAAATTCAACAAATAAAAATAATATTTCAAAAGATATAACATCAAAACTGCAAGTATTAGGTCTGGAGACTCAAGACTGACTCAAAAAGAAACCCTACGACTTAAAAGTTGTTAATATACAATATAATTTTTAAAAATTATCAAAATGTTGATAAATTTATCTCCGTTGCCAATGCCAATCAAAGTTGGTGGATGGAAGATGACACCTCCTAATATGAATTTGGTCGAGATGGAGGGGACGAATGAGTCTTGTGTGCACTTGTGTGATTGTTTTATCCATTTATTTCTCTACATAACCTACTGACGATGGTTTGTTGATCCAAGGACATTTTTATCTTAACAAGATTATTGGATAATCTTGGAGGTTGGTGAGAATCACCATCCTTCATAGACGTGGCCGAGCTCACAACTTCACAGAGGCGAATGGAAGCCATGCTGAAGACTTTTATGGAGGCCCATCACCCACCACCACCAGAGTCTTGAAGTTTAGGGCTTAGGACTTCCCTTTTTGCATCACAAACATTATGTGTTGTATCTAGACCAAACTTTTGTTTTGTCCGTGGTACATTGTACCATTAACTTTTGTTTACTTTTACACTCTATTTTGTGTTTTGATGAGTACTCTGCATTTTTCAGGATACCACTTATTGGACAATCCACTCTTCAGGGGGTTCCTTCACCTTTGCCTTGCTTTTCGTTAACTACATTGTTTTCCTTGTTCATTTTTATGCCATTAAGGACAATGTGAATTTTAAGTGTGGGGTCTCATTGTCTAATTGTCTAATTTTAGCATCTTTTATGTCTATTTGTCATTATACTTTCATTCAATGAGTTAATTGCATTATGATGAGATTGGCTTTAAGTAGGATACATAATCTGATTAATGTAGATTGCATACCTTGTCACAATAGGATGTTGTAATGTCAAATTGATTGAATGATTGTGCTGTGGAATGAGAAAACATACCCAAGTGAGATAAATTGAGCCTAAAGGATTGCACTCAATCCTATTTTCCTGTGAGTGATATGATGTTCTCTTCCATGTATGCTCACTTCTAGAACTTGCATTGTTGGATCCCGATTTGTTTTGAATTTTTTACTTATTATTTGTTCAATGATTTATGTATGCTTGTTTGTTGTTTAATTATTGTTATTGGGTTATTAATTAAGTAGGCTTGAATAAAGATTGAAATTAGTTGGAAAGATGGGTAGTTAATTAGTATTAATGTGGAGTTAATGGATTGAAGGTGTAGAGACACAAAAAGACAAAAGAAGGGCATAAGAGGAAAGTCCAAGTTAATGAGGGGCATTATTGGAAGGAATTGGCTATTTTGTGTCTTAAAGTTGAAGAAAATAAGAGCAATTTTGTTGGCAGCCAAAGGGGGAGAAGAAAAGAGAGAAAACGTGAGGGAGATAAAAGAAGGTGAAGAAAAATCGAAAAACTAGGGAAGAAGGAGGAAAAATTGTGGAAAGAAAAGAAGAATCAAGCTTTTAAAGGTAAGTTCTTCATCTTTTCTTCTTGCTTATTGAAGAAATGAGTTGCGTGTGAAAGAAGAAGTTTAGAAAGATAAAGGGATTTTTTGTTGGGTGTTGGATTGGAGGAAGAAGATGGGTTTCTAAGTTAGGTTTTAGGTTTTCTAACCTATGTGGATTATAGGTAGGTTAAATTTGAGCTTGATTAGGGTTAATCTCATTTTGTTATGATTATGAACATTTGGAGATTTCCATTTGAATTGGAAATTAAATGAAAATTTTGGTTGTGTTAGAAAATCAAGAACCTATCCAAGAGCAAAATGAAGGGCACCATTGAATTTGAATTTTCCAAGAGTATAAGGTGGGTAATTTATTTGTAGTTATTGTGTAATGGGCAAAATGCCTTGTGTGTGCATATATGTGTATGTATATGCTTGAATTAATGAATTGTGAATTGCTATGATGTGTTTTATGTTATGTTATGCATTGATGATGTATGACATTGTGATATGGTTAAATTGAGAGTATGATCATATTATGCTATTAAATTGTGTCATGACATTTTGTATAAAGAAAAAGCATGAGAATATAAATTTAAGAATGATTGAATTAAGCATGATAATGTGAGATTGTGAATGATTGAATTAAGTATGAGATTTGATTGTGTTTGGGCGAGAGATGATCCGTTTCGTTAGTCACGTGAAAGTCGACATTAAGCCTTCTCCCGGCTGCCCGCTTGTGGCCCACGAGATCCAAAAAGTGAACTCGTTTCGTTCACAGAGTAAACTTTGATTTCTCTGTTTTGTTCACGGAACCCTCTAGCCAAATGTGTGCATTTGCATTTTGATGTGCTAAGTTATGATGCGAATTATGTGTGATGCGTGGATGATAAATGACAAAAAGTGTGTTTAATGGAATTGTGTATTGAATTATGAAATGTGTGAAAAATTGTGAATGCTAAGATTCATTATTGGTCTATATGGATATTTGTATATGTTGATTTTGTGACTCATTGCTAATGACTATGAATAAGTTAGCCACTGAGCTGTGTAGCTCAACCCATGATTTTCCTCCTCAGGTGCAGACCGAGAAGAGTAACGACCTTGCAAGGCATTTGGGAAACTCCAAGAGATCTAGCTAGGAGTCTTTTGTGTTTTGTATTAAGTTAGTAACATTTGGCTAGCTTTATAGGCATATCAAACATGGGCATCTTTTGTATTTGTATTACGTTGATTTATCTGTTGATATGTAAGTAAAACTGGTTCAAACATCGCTTTTGTTTTCAAATGAGAATGAGAATTGAGAAGTTCTTCTTGTATCATTATGTTTCTTTAAAGTTTGACAATGATGTATGTGCTTATCCTTGGTTGAGATTTCAAATTGTTGCTAGTGTTAGAAGAACATGTTGAAATTGGGAAGAATGTGTGTGATGAATCCTTTGGAGTTGAGATTCAATGATGTTTGTAGTTGTTTTAATTGATTTGAAGTGGTTTTTGTGGTATTGGAGAAGGATATGAGAAAAGGGGATGTTAGGATAGGTTTAGGACCCTTTGGAGGGATCTTGGAGGGTGAAAATTTCATGCTACCTGAATGTTACACAGCCTGCTCGTGTGAATTGACACGGGCCGTGTTTTTCTGAGGGACACTATTTCAACAGAAATTTACACGGCCTGACCGTATTGGATCACACAGTCCGTGTATTTTGACCCTCTTAACGAAAGAATTTCAATTTTGTGTCTTCACAAAAGTTGTAGCCCTAGATGTCTGCTTTCTAACCGTCTAAAAACTAAGTCAATCCGACGTCTATAGTGAGAGTTATAGCATTTGCGCCAAAGTATGTTCAATAGGAGTAAAGTTATGAACATGTTGGATTCGTTTGGCCATAACTCCTTCGTCCGACCTCCAATTGAGATGATTCTTGAGGCATTAGATTCCTAACATATTTTTCTACATCTCCATAAGAAATTTATAGCTTTTGGAGTTAAATTCAAAAAGTTTGATGGAAAGGAAGTGAGGGGTCAATTTGGAGAGCTTGATCAGGCTATGAGTATACTTTTTTAACATATCTTGAGCTATAGAGCTCCAATTGAGGTGGTTCTTAGTTCTATATAAACTAGAGACTAAGAGCTACCATTTTAAAGAAGTCAATTGTAATTGTTGTGATTTTCATTGTGTGGGCTCGCCTTTATGGCTTGATAGGTTATGAGAATGAAGACTTTTCGATGAGGGTTAAAGAGATTGGAAACCGGCTTATGTCGCCTTTTGTTTCAGGACCGATTGTTGGGCTTCAGAAATAGGGCCCAACATCACCTCTGAGCTTTATATTTCTTGTCACGTTCTCGTTTTTGAAAATCATTTTAATTCCCTACAAATATTTACCTATGTCATCTTCCTCCTTACCTTTGTTACCATCTGTTTCTTTACGCTCAGCTCCTCCCTTTCTACTACCTACGTCTTCCTCCCCCTCTACTACAACCTTATAACCTCCTCCATCTCATCTCATGATTGCTCCTACTCGAGACCATACTGATACCCCTCATCACTTTTTTGATTACATCAGCAATACTGTAACCACCACAACTATCTCTTCTGATCCTACCTCCTTTACTCAAGCCAATAAATTTCCTCACTAGGACTAAGCTATGTTTGATGAGTTCAACGCTCTCCACCGCAATCACACATGGATTCTTGTTCCTTCCCTACCAAACACAAACATTGTCAGCTGTAAAATGATTTTTCGTACTAAACTAAATCTTAGTGGTTGTCTTAACCACTACAAAGCCTGTCTTATAGCCAAAGGTTATCATCATATCCCAGGAGTTGATTATATTGCCACTTTCAGTCTTGTTGTCAAACCAACAACTATTCACATTATCATTGCCCTGGCCATATTCCATAATTGGCCTGTTCGCCAACTTCATGTTATTAATGTCTTTCTTCATGGTTATTTACAAGAATCAGTTTATATGTCTCAATCTCTTGGGTTCACTGATCCCTACCATCCTCATTATGTTTGTAGGCTTCAAAAAGCCTTATATGGTCTCAACAAGTCTTTTGAGCCTGATTCCATTGCCTAAGTCAAAAACTCCTTGATCTTTATTTTAAACCCATTAAAGTCGGATACCTCTCCCTTCATTTATAAAACCAACTCTCACTCAACTTTCTCTTATTTTATGTGAATGATATCTTAGTCACTAGTTCTTCCATATCCTTCATCACCACACTTATCCATGATCTCAACTCTACAAGCAATCCACAAGCATAAACCCTAGATAAACTCAAGAAGGAATTAGTTAAAAATAAAAGGCACAGCTCCAAACTACGGCAGAATAATGTGCTCTCCCCCTCCTTGCATGGCTGCTTGTCTTTCAGTAGAGTCTGGAACATCTTTCAATGAATGCAGTATGCTTGAGTGAAGGTTGTGTCTTCTTATATGAATGGAGCTGTGTTGTGTATGAGTGGAACTTAAGCTTATTGTGAGTGGAATGGAGGCAGCATGCTTGTGGGGTTGTTGCATGTGAGTGGAATGGAGTAGAGGCGTCAAAGTTGGGCTGCGTTCGTGGAGTGAAGTGAGCCTATGAACTAAGTGGGGCCTATGACGGGAGTCCTGGAGTGCTTGTGTGAATGGGGCGTCGCTTGCGTGATTGGAAGTAAATGAAGGATGCAGCTATGGTTTTTAGTGGAGGTTGCTGCGTGGTGAATGCGAGAAAATGGTTACCTCGTGTGTGAGTGGACAGTAGATGCTTTTCTTTTCGGCGTTGTGGCGCGAGTGTTGGAACTTGGAAGAGGCTCCCCTCTTCGTTTCTTTTTCTTCTTTTTCCAAAACATTCAACCCTCTGCTATGTTTCACACGTGAAACTCCTCCCTTTAAACGCTGATGGTGATGCTATATTGCTAGATTTTTAAAGGCCAATTGAGCTACGTTTTAAAGCAAACAGGACCTCTAAAGACGTTGTGATTTGGTTTCCAAGGAAGGCTCCAAGGGCTGCCATTTTGGACAAGTTTTTGGCTCTCCATTAAACACTTTTGGCTATCTTTTTGGACAGCCTCTTTGATGCTTTTGTAAGTCATTTCTTTTGCCACTTTGTTGGATGCATTATGGACAGCCTTCTTAGCTCCTAATGGCTTCAAAACTTCATGCTTTAATCTTGTATTTGTATTCCATCATTAAATCTACATGCAAAATCAATAAGAACACAAAATGAGAAATTAAACACAAAAATAGGAATGAATTCAAATGAAATAACATATAAAAATATAGTAAAATCTATTCATATCACAATACACCAAAGATCTTCTTCTTGGAACTTATTTTGACAAATCTAGACTAGTTTATACACCCATCACTCCATCTCTTCCCTTGTCCGAAAATCATGGTGTTGCTCTTTCTAATCCTAATGAATATTGTAGCATTATTGGTACACTCCAATATCTTTGTCTCACCTCGTCCTGACATTTAATTTGTTGTCAATAAAGTCTCCCAATTTTTATAGTGTTCCACTGACATTCACAAGTTTACAGTCAAACGAATTCTATGATATTTCCGCTCCATACCCTCCCCATAGCATTCATTTCACCAAATCTCTTACCCTTTTTTTACAAGCCTATTGTGATGTTGATTGGGTTAATTGTCTTGATGCTAGACATTCTACATCTGGTTATTGTATTTTTCTTGGACCTAATCTTATTTCCTAGAGTACCAAGAAGCAACCCACTGTTGCTCGATCCAGTACTAAAGTTGAGTACCTTAGCATTGCTCTTACCTTTGCAAAATTAAGTTGGATTATTGCTCTTTTTGGTAAATTGAGTTTTCCTACCCTTTCTCCTATTCTTTGGTGCGATAATCTTAGTGCTACATTTTTGGTCTCGAATCCGGTTTCTCATGCTCGTACCAAGCATATTGCAATTGATATTCATTTTGTTCGTGATCTGGTTGCCAACAAAGCTTTACTCATTTAATACATTTCATCCTCCACTCAGATTGTTGATATTATGACCAAAGCTCTTTCCTCTTCAGTTTTTCAACGACTTCTAGAGAAGCTCACAATTTCCTCCCAACATGAGGTTAAAGGAGGCTGATAACATCTCAACATATTAACTTACATTATCCAATCTGTTGTAATCTTTATTTAACTTATCTCTTAGTTAGATTGAATCAATTCAAAATTGATTCACCTCATCTCATTTAGTGCTATAAATACAGCACACGTTGACACGTTGTACCGCAATTCACACAGAAATACAATACAAAAATTCTTTATATTACTTGTTCTTTCAAGTTGTATAATTAAATACTGTATTTAAAAATGTCTTGCGTCAGACATAAGAACGCTACTTAAATCACTAAAATTGGATGAGCTCGACGATTGTATGCTTTGGACGTCATTAGATCATCCCATCGCAGCAGATGGAATCATAAGTGAATAACCCTAGTTTAGATATGCATAGATGAACAGTAGCCTTAGATCATTTATATATATATATATATATATATAGGTAGATTTAACGTAAATGAGGGATAATAATTTGATTCTTAAAATGAGTAACACATGTCGAAGAACTAGAAGGCCACTTGTCAAATAAATTTATTTTAGACGTATAAAGAGAGTTAGGTCGCTGCACTTAACCAAATATGAAAATCCAAGGACTTCGGTTAATCGACGTATAAATGATAGTGACAGACAAAACACCTATTGAACAAGGCAAACAAATGTCAAGTGTTAACAGAGACGAACTCATTATAGCTACTAGTTTCTTCTTACAGGAACATTGCAATAAAATAATAAAGCCCCCAAACTATATCCCAAATCTAAACTGTTGACCTGTAAACTTCAACTTTGGAGCCGCTGGAGGAGTCAATCTGATAGGTGATTAGAGAAAAAAATACGAAAATGAATATAATATAACTGCACAATCGAAACAGTGGTGCTCATCCAACTGCTGGACAGAGACCAGGCATGTAAGGCCGTCCACTTCCATTGGAATCAGCAAAGAGATCCCCAGAGTGAGACGACTTTCTGGTCTTGAGATTCTTGGGAGAAGCAGAGTAGAAATCACTGGAAGCGTTTGCTACTGGAATATATTGATAACGTAGGCAGTCCATGTTTCAACTGTATCCTCTTTCAACTGTTTCAGCTTCCAATGGCAATTCATCCAATGTCTAGTACGAAAGACCAAAGTCTTCAACATGTCAACACAACCTTTGAGGTATTCGACTCAACAAGTTCCTTTCTTCTATTGGTGTGCCAATCCCAATAATATTGCAGTATTTATTTGTTACTTCCTCTTTCCTTCCAGTATTTATTTAATACTGTAAAAGTAAAGTACATAAAAAAAAAAAAGAACCTATAGGCGTCAGAGAACTAGAAACACCCACCCTAAATGCCTGCTGAAGAACTCTAAATGTTTCTCTTGTCCGTTTTCTCTTCGTTGCTATCTCATCAGGTTCCTGCAACATCTCTTCAAATAGATTTTCCCTGTTTGGATAAGACAGATGTCAACTGAACTTGCAAAAACTAGTGCACAATCTACAAAACAGAGGAAGAAATCAAGGCAGTAATTATCGTGAAGGTATCTCAAATCACCTGTACAGCTTCTTAATGAAGACATTCTGTAATTCTCTCTTTGTATGGTTCACCTACATTTGATAACCAATCAACATCAGAAACATAAGTTCCTATATTCAAATCAATAAAGCTACAAGCACAGCACCAGAGAAATGATACTAAAGCATGTCGTTGAGAAGATTCAGCAAGATTATGGCCTGGAAGAAATATGTTTTTGAGACACACAAAACATGCAAGTCTGATCTCACCAAGGAACAACATTTTATAAAGAGAAGTTACACTGGAAATTTTAACTCTCAAAAGCCTCCAACTATGTAAAAAAGAGTACCAAGCTTGTATACTAGTATTATAAGTAGTTAGTACCTTAACAGTAGAATGAAGCAAAAAGGCTCACACCCTTATAGTCAAGAAGCATCTGAAACTGTGGAGTATGCAAGATCTTTGCAAAGTGTTGGGAGTAAGAATAAGCATGCAACTTGGCATGCTCCACTAAACTAGATTCATGTTCACACTAGTGAATCAATGATTGTTGTTGAAGGACAAGGTCCTAACTCCTACGATATCAAATAATTTGGCACGGAAAGTGAAAATAACAAAGAGAAACCAGACACTGAAAAACAGAAAAGAAAATTAGCAACAGTGTGCTTACAGATTAAATTATCAGGAAATGCATAATTGCTTTCGGTACTGAGTCTTCAATATTCTTTCGAACAATGTCATGATATGATCTCAAAAGCAATTTAGTGACAACAATCTCAACAGTTGGAGGCTTAGGAAACGGAAACCGTAAGAGGTAAGGAAAAGGCAAAGAAAAGAAAAAGAATAGCAGAGATGCTCATTGGCTGTACATAACGGCATAGACAAAATAAAGCCCATCCAGACCTCTTGTAAATGGATCATGGAGCTTTGTTCCATACCATCCATGCTCTGAATAGGTTCATTGTGTGACTTGCTGGCTACATTCTCTTTAGCAGAGACACGAGAATTGTCAGCTCTGCTTCTACCAGAAATTGATTAAATACCCCAACTTGAACCAACTGCATTCCCTAAATTAACATCATTGGCAACAATCAAGATATCATACTGGGTGTGCCCGAGCCTAGCCCAAAGCCGAGTAAATCGGGCAGGGCTGAAAATGCCGTCTGTAATTCCAACTCAAAATGTGAGAGAGAATATGTGGGAAGAAATATTTGTGCATGCATGTCGGCTGTTCATGTTGGTGTTTTCTAAATGATGATTACCAGATGGTGCAACTTTTTCAACATCCGCAGCAAGCTGAACTCCCTGTAACTTCAACAAATGAAACCATATGACAAGGTCAAACATCAACCGACCCAAAAGGAATGATGATTTAAACCGAATAATAGAGAGAGAAAAAAGCGATGAAAAAGAATAGGGCAGGAAAATGAGAAAATATAGGGCAGGAAAATGAGAAACCATACCTGCGCAGGCACTATTCCATTAACTTGTCTACCAAGAAAACCTCGAGACTTCAGACTCCTTTCAGATGCTGATGGCTTGTCCGTCTCTACAGCATCCTCCTTAGCAAGAAAAGAGAATCCTAGTGAAAGAGATAGATAGATAATCCAATTGGATGAATCATGGACATGGGAAAATACCAATGACTTCAATAGCAAGAACGCACCATTTGCCTGGAAATGGGTAGAGGAACCCTAAAACACTTGACCTGCTGTAGTGCTACTTCAACAGCCTTACTTCCACCAATAAAATTTGGGTGCGAAGTGTTAATGTAATCCATCTGCAAAGGAGTCAGAGATTCTGAAATATTGAAATGCAACTGATGAAGCAAGTACTTAAGCAAGCCCATGCTAATAAATTTGGGATATCTATACTTCAACTTACCTCCATTTCAATGATGTGACCAATCATTGTTTCTGATGGTTCAAGACCATCTCTCAAGAAGTTTCCTATAACTTCATCCATACACCTTCTCAGAACAGGAACCGATGCAATTCGTTAGCTACTCACTGATGGCTAATCTGAAGAGGCAGATATGAAAATATAGTTTTGAAGATGCAATCAATGCTCTTAGAAGCCATAAAAACATTATTTCTACCTTTTTTAATTCCTCATTATTGGAGATAATACATTTATCGTCATATTCTGTTTTAGTATTTTGAGTATTTCCTTTCCACGTGTATTTTCTAATCTTCTCTAGAATCTTCAGCCGTTAGCTATTGCTGTCAATATTTCATTGGACAGCATCAGCGATATATTTTGGGGGGAATGATTGTATTGACAGAACGATTAGTAACGATTTCCTCCTTTTTCTGTTTTCACGATTTCTATTTTACTTTTTGAACTGCAAACCTTACATGGTATCAGAGCGCACATTCTGGGCATATCCATTTTTTTTCTTACATACATTCTCTTTTTTTCCTCTTCAACCTTAGCCTCGATATGGCTAACTCTTCTTCAGAAGTCACTTCTCCAACAAACACTTTCTCCACACAACCTCCTTCTCTTCTTAAGAAGATCAATCTTCTTCTTGATGATACAAATTTTCTACTTTGGAAGCAACAAATCACTTTTGTCCCTCGTAGTCAAAATCTGCAACAATATATTGATGGAATTGTTTCTATTCCTCTTCCGGTTCTTTCCAATGGTGATGATTCAACTACTAATCCTCTTTATCTTCCCTATCTTCATCAAGATGCAGCACTTACATCTTGGCTACTCACTTCTATTAGTCATCGTACTCTACCTACATTGGTTGGTTGCTACACCTCTGCTGGCATATGGAGTACTATACATAAGCATTTTGCTACACACTCCATACAGCGTGTTATGCATCTTCACTGTCAATTGCGTTCTCAGCGCAAGGCAAACAAACCAATGTGTAATTATCTGTCTGACATCAAATCTATTTGTGATCAGCTCTCAGGTTGTGGAGAAGCTGTGCCTGAATCATTGCACAAGTCCACCATTTTGACCGGTCTTACTCCAGATTTCGATGTTGTCATTGGTGTCATCTCTGCAAGCCCTATTCCCCTTGATGTTGAGGCCATCTCACACATACTCCTTGACATGGAAGCTTGTCAAGTAAACTCTCTGTCTCTGCAACCCATATCAGCCTCAGTTAACACCGTGACTGCTCAACCTATTAGACACACCCAAACCCATGTTTCACCACCTTCACCAACTCCAACTTACCAACCTTCCCCAAATCAGTCTTCGCGTAGTAGGGGACGAGGATGATACTTTAGCAATCGAATGCAGTGCCAACTCTGTGGACACTCAAACCATACTGTACAATGTTGCTTTTACCGTTTTCATCCCACTTTCACTGGCATTTCATCAAACACTTCCTTTGCTAACTCATCATCACTTGTTCCGATCCATAATTCACCTCCAGCTATACATTACACTCATTTTTTAGCCCAAACCACCAAATATTGTGTCTAGACTTCTACCCTTCCCACCACCATACACACCCAATCTGTAACACCTCAAATCACCCGCTTATAGATATTGTTCGATTTGAGCCTTGGCCCAGTCAAGCCCTCACGATTTTGCTTTTCTCTAGGCCTTCTCAGGAGGTCACCCATCATAGAACTACTCTTACCCAAGCATATTTAACCTCAAAGTTCCGATGAGATCTAGTGCATTAGGCTATGAAAAACGCGTTTGTAAGGGAGAGGTATCCGTACCCTTATAAGGCATACTTTGTTCCCCTCTCTAACCGATGTGGGATCTCACACTCTCCACCCCCTTAAGGCCTAGCCCTCTTTGGGATCCAGCCTAGCTGGCATAATGGTTCGGATACCGGCTCTGATACCACTTGTAATATCCCCGGTCTCCAGCTTATAAATTTTGTCTGCTTTGGGCCTTGGCCTAGCCAAGCCCTCACGGTTTTGCTTTTTCCAAGGCCTTCCCAGGAGGTCACCCATCCTAGAACTAATCTCACCCGAGCATATTTAATCTCGGAGTTCTGATAGGATCTGGTCCATTAGGTCATGGAAAATGCATCTGTAAGGAAGAGGTATTTGTGCCCTTATAAGGCGTACTTTGTTCCCCTCTCCAACCGATGTGGGATCTTATACGCTCTACCCCCCTTATAGCCCAGCTCTCTTTGGGGTCTAGCCTAACTGGCACAATAGTTCAGGTATCGGCCAACCGATGTGGGATCTCACACTCTCCACCTCCCTTAAAGCCTTGCCTTCTTTGGGGTTCAGCCTAGCTGGCACAATGGTTCGGGTACCGGCTCTAATATCACTTGTAAATTCCCATATCACCCACTTATAAATATTGTCAGCTTTGGGCCTTGGCTTAGCCAAGCCCTCACGGTTTTTCTTTTTCCGAGGTCTTCCCAAGAGGTCACCCATCCTAGAGCTACTCTCACCCAAGCACATTTAACCTCAGACTTCCGGTGGGATTCGGTGCATTAGGCTATGGAAAATGCGTTTGTAAGGGAGAGGTATTCGTACGCTTATAAGGCGTACTTCGTTCCCCTCTCCAACCAATGTGGGATCTCACACAATCATACTCCTCAGTCTTTTGTTCAGATTCCCATGGCATCTTCACCTACTACATTCATTGCCACTGTCCCTGCATCCGCTCCTCATTCCTATCTTCAACAGTCCAATGCACAGATGACAGCTTCTGCTCTTTCTACCTCCTCTGTTGATCACAACAACACTGAGACATGGCATCTAGATTATTGAGCCACCAATCATATCACCATTGATAATGCTAACATGAACATCTCCCTTCCCTACACAGGTCAAGGTACAGTTCTAGTTGGTAATGGTGCTAGTCTCCCTATTTCACGTATTAGTCAATCTTCTTTTCTTGCACCACCCAGATCTGTCATTATGAAAAATATATTACATGTTCCTCGTATCTCTTCCAATCTTTATTCTGTCTCACAATTTGTTAAGGATAATAATGTCTACTTTGAATTTTTTTCCTTCCCATTGCACTGTCAAGGATCTGGTGTCCCGGACCCTTCTTCTTTAAGGACCTAAAGCTGGTGGCCTCTATCATCTCACACTACCACGACATCATCCCATTTCTTCTCTGTCAAGCTTCTCAAGCATCTACCACTTCCCACAGAAGACAGCCCCACCTCATCAGTCCACTCTTTGTCTCAATCCACATTTCAATTCTACACTGAATATGCAGCTTGTTTCTTTCAATTCTAGTGTCACTGTATCACCTTTGACTTAGCATCGCCGATTAGGCCATCCTTCTACTAATGTAATGAAACAAATTCATATTAATGATAAACCTTTATCTTTTCAATTGCCTAAGTTATGTCATGCCTGTCAATTAGGCAAATCCCATAAATTTCCATTCTCTTTGTCTACCACAAACTACACTGCTCCTTTACAGTTGATTGAAATTGACTTATGGGGACCGACACCTATTGCCTCTTATAGAAATCGATACTATATGGCATGTGTAGATGCTTTTTCTTGTTATATTTGGATCTATTTCTTACCTCACAATCTGGTGTATATATTGCTTATACCCAATTTCAAACCTTATGGAAAGACAATTCAATTGTAAAGTTAAATCGGTTCAGACAGATGGGGGATTGAAATTTAGACCTCTTATTCCTTTCTTTTATCAACATGGTATTCATCACAGACTCACTTATCCCCACACTTCACCTCAAAATGGGATTGTTGAAAGAAACCATAGGCACATTGTTGAGATAGGATTAACATTGTTGGCACAAGCCTCTATACCAATGTCTTATTGGCAAGATGCTTTCTTCTCTACTGTATATCTCATTAATAAACTTCCTTCTAAACCTTTAAATTTTCTATCTCCTCACGAAACTCTTTTTGTCTCTAAACCTGATTGTTGTTTTCTCAAAGTTTTTGGGTGCAGATGTTATCCTCATCTTCGTGCTTACAATGCTCATAAATTGGATTTTCGTTCTACTCCCTACACATTTTTAGGTTACAGTTCCATGCACTATGGATACAAGTGTCTGGACTCCAATGGTCGTATTTTCATCTCTAGGCATGTTGTATTTGATGAAAATGTCTTTCCTTTTGCCCAATCCTCTTCTTCAACATCTCCTTATCCTCCTCCATTCTCCACCTCAGCCATCATTCCTCTTATAAATCTAGTTTCTTCTTCTAACCCCATATCATTCTCTCCAAGTTCTCTGTTAGCCCCAGAATTTTTTTTATATAATTAAGCATGATTAGTATGATGTTTAAATCTTAAGTGAGTAAATTAAGATGGAATTAGTTAAGTAAGATGAAGTTAGTTGGTATGAGCTAAAGAATTAAATGAGTTAGGTAGTGTTAGATGGAATTAATGTGGTTAGGTTGTATGAGTAAATGAAACTTTAATGTGTTAGTTGGGCTAAGCAAATAATGGGCCTAAATAAATAAATAAAAGAAGACAGAAGGAAGTTGGAAATGGGCTTAGGCTTGAGTTGGGCTTAAGTGATGGAAGTAGTATAAATAAGAAGAATAGGAAAAAGGATTGTTACCTTGCATTTGAGAGAAGCCTACGAAAATATTAGAGAGTGAGAGGGTGAGAGAGGGTCGTTCATGGTGGAAGGAAGAGAAGAAGAGGAATGCTTCTAGGGTTTTGATTTCCAAGTGTTCTAGAAGTTGTTTCAAGAAAGTCTAAGAATTAAAAGTGTGGAGGAAGGCTTGAGCTTCACTTTGAGCCAAGAAACCACTTGTTTAGTTGAAGATTAAGGTA
>JAOQMR010000005.1:4828977-4839508 GCA_027563865.1 Erythroxylum pelleterianum
AAAAACGATGCGATCAAACACTTCAGTACAAAACCGGTGCAAGTCAACAATGTATCTTCTAATGGATATCTGGAAGACGATAAGGCAGAGTAAAGTAAAATACTAAATGGATGCGGTTGATCTGCAAGCTTAATGTTGTTTGCATAAATCCTTTTTTCATAGTCAACCAACTTGAATTGAGCATTTTATAGGAAACTTCACTGTAGAATTGCAGCAGGTCTTTAGCTATTTCCAGTTTTCAATATATGTCTTTTTGTTTAGTTCATCAGGTCATCACTTTTTGCAAAGTAGAAAAAGTGACGCAGCTTTTCATCTTTTTGCCTTGTTGTACATAGTTTTTGGTAGACCTTCGTCTACACTCTAACAAACCTCTTTTCTGTTTAAGAGTATAAATATATATGTATATATATATATATGTACATAAATTCTGACATGAGTCAGATTTTTGTCTTTCATTCCTATGGTTGAATTGTCAAACTAGTTGGCTAAGTTGATAGAGAAACATCCTTAGGTGCTTTGTGGCATCCCACATATCTTTAGCCCAGGGCCGGGAGCGGAGTATCCGCTTACTTCAATAGCTATCAGACAAGAAAGGGATTGAAATCTGTTTGCTTGTTGCAGAGTACCACGTAACTCGTCGCATAGCATGATGGGAAAAGTTACGTTTCCGTTCCACAGTGACCCTTGACGCTTGACTTGTATAGTAGGACAAATTATAAGAAGAAAATAAAAAGTTTATACGACTCTAGAAGGTTAGCTGAAATTACTGCTGTGGAAACTTGACAAACATGGAAATGAAGATGGAATTCTATTTTCATTTGAACTGTGTTTGTGAGAACTGATGCCTGAAGTTGCAACATGGTTGTATCTTAAGCTCGAGAAAATTTGTTGCAGTAGGTGGTAGGTGCCAAGTTCTGGCAACACAAGCTTCAAAGTTGAATTTTGGTGCACTGTAATGGTTGAAAACTTGAAGAAACCTGCTTCTTCATGCGTATTATACTCTAGACTGAGACAGCTGACCAGCATATCTTTCTGTTTCATTTATAAAGTTTGAAAATGTAGATAAACTCAGAACTGATGTGCCACATTTTCTTTTTCTAATTCTCCAACACTTCAAATTCTTCGAAAAGGACGTTGGGGTGCTTATTGCCTGATGAAAACTATGCACGAACAGGTACTTGTGATGCTATACTTCAATGTTTATATTACCATTTAACCTAACACTCCAAAAGAAAATAGGGAAGGCAGCTAGAGGAAGAAGATGACAAAGGATATGTCAAATGCAAAACAAGATTCCATCCTACAAACGAAACCAATCAACAAATGGTATCGGTTCTCTTCATTCGCATTCTTTCCCCATTTTTTGAAGGTAACAAAACCAGCCAGTCTTTAGTTTCCAACTGACACAAATATAACATGAATAAGATGACATACAAAGGAATCAAACAAAACAGTTGCCAGGTTTCTTGAGCAATCACCGCTGGCGCCACAGGGCAGAATAATGACTTGTGAGAAGAATGGACCTTAAAATATATCAGGTGTCCTTTGAACTGAATGTTGAAACTCATTTAACAGGGATAGAACAAGCTATATAATCTACAATTCCAGGAGTTCCATTGAAGCTTACCAGCTGAGTAATAGCCGAAAACCATAATACACAAGGGCGATTCTAATAGCATTACAATAGTAAAGAAATGTTAAGGAAGTTCAGTCTTGTATGTATTGATGCAAAAGCAGGGCTAGGCACCATATCAACTGCTAATGATTCCACCTAAGATCAAGATGCGATGCCAGCCAAAGTAACCTATTCGACCTGAGGCAATACAATCTTTACATCAACTAAAAGTTCATTTAGATCTCACTGTCCAAGAGAATTCTGAGGCCAGAAAAGATTTGATGCTTTGTATAATAAATAGAAGGAATTCACTCGTACAACAACTTCCATATTAACAAATAGAACAAAATCTAGAATATCAAAACAAAGCAAACAACATTCTTACATGCAGAAGCATTCAGGTTGAGAGACCTGGTCATTAGAGAAAGCTAAAACCTATCTTCCCGGAGACTGGAACCGATACCAACCAGTAGAAGTTCAACAAATGATGCTTGAAGTTGGAAAGAACAGGGCATATCTCCCTATGGCCAGCAACACGTCAACCAAATACCCAAAGAATTCAAAGCATGTTCTCTAAGTATCTAAGTTGGAAAACTCATCCCATGCCTTCACTGAGATCTCCTCCTCAAGTGCTGAGATACAGGGTACCCTTCGAAGAAATCTAATACAGCGATCTCCAAATCCTCAACAGAATATTTTATGTAATTCTCTGGGTGCCTTCCACTCTCTATATGACTCCTGAATCTCCCAAGAAATGATCTATATGCAGGGATCAACTTCTCTGAGATAGAAATCCGAAGCTCCTCCCGAAGTTGACTATCTGGTACCAACCATAACGCTTGAGTCCTGTGAACCTCCTCAAAAGTAGTATTGAACATCTTAAACCTTTCTCTCAAAGCACTCTTGGACACACCAGAAGAGAAACTCCCACTCACATGTAATCCTTCGTCTCTCAACCAATACAACACTCCCACCCAAGTAGCCCTCTGGTAATTTGTAGCTGCCAACCTGAACTTGCCCGTTAGTTTCTTCAAGTAATCATCCCCAATCATTTCCCTCAATTCCTCGGACCCTCTCACCTTTTGGAAAATGTAGTGAACATTGTTCATCATGAATAGATGCGCTAATGAAGCATCTTTGTAATGCTTGGACTTAGCCTCCAAATTGAATTGCAAAATCACAATAATCCAAATCAAATGCAATGCTAAAGGGGTTTTTCCTTCAAGTTCAGATATATCCATATCAGGGGTGGTTGGATCACCCGAATATCTTGATCCAGTCGATGGTCTTGACATAATAAGTTCAATCAAGGTCTGCTTATAATCAGCAATCAAACTGATATAATTCATTACATACCTTGTTAAGGGATGAATTGTCCCTCCAGGCACTTGAGCCTTAGAGGGTTCACGCAAAATAGCATTCTCAAACTCGGACAAAATCCCTCTCGCAGCCTCAGCCAATCTGGACAAAATCTCTGCAGCTTGAACCCTAATAGAATCAGCTGACTTCGACTGGAAAACCACTTCAATATCAGGCAACAAGTCCATCAGCGCATCATGCAAGTCCAAAATCTTAAACATCTTCTCAGGGGACCTCCTACTTATACTTATCGCCTCAGCAAAATTGAACAACTGAACAGCTGGACCCTTAACAGTCTCCATGAAACAAGCATCATCAATTGCAGTCCCAATACCTTCAAATATATGCTCACACAGCTTCTTCTCACTAGCAAACAAGATCCTAACACAAACCTTTGCAGCCCTTATCCAACGTTTGATCTTTGTCTCAAGAATATCCCACTCCAGCCTCTGAATATCACCAATACTCAGTTTCTCAATCCCAAGTCGCCTAAAACTAGTGTCCACCGCCGATTTCCGTACACTACCATAAACCTGAATACACTCTCTTAAATACCCAGAAGCAATCATGCGCTTAGCAATTGACCTGAGATCAAAGACTGCATCTTGTGGGATCAGATCCATCTCACGAATACTACTTGTAGATCGATAACTAGTACTATTACTAGAACTTGAATCTGCCCTTTGGATTGGATCTGCTAATTGAAGATCCTCGTCGTCACCAACCCCGTGTTCGTGTTCGTACTCGTCACCGGTGGTCTCAGCTCCGCTGGCGTGAACTGAAGAAGAAGGATCCATAGAGACAGAGTCGAGCTCAAAAGCAGTTGTGTGGCTAAGCAATATACTGCGAAACTCATCTTCAAGCCGTGCCATAGCGATCTGGACAGCGTAGTTGACTTTCTCTTCGCCGTCTCCGGAGATTGTCGCCGCTGACATGGACTTTTGGATTTCGTCAACTGCCTGCAGGTAACGATCCACCTCTTCCCGATCGGAGTTGAAGATCATCTTCTCTTTTGCTTCTTCTGATGTTGTTGCGTCCCATCTAAGTATTATCTTCTCAGCTTCTTCAAACCCGTCAACCCCATCATCGAAGTTATTGTTTTCCGGCGGTTCCATGGTCAGTATTTGATTCTTCGGAGATGTTAAGAATAGGTAAGAATTTTGCAGAACTTCAAAGGAGGAAGGGCTAAACAGTGTATGGAATATCTAAAGACTCAAACTTTGGAAATTCGTGCAAAGGATGTTAACTAAAGGAAGCAACCTTTAAGTGGCTAAGTAGAGAATGATAGAACGAAAAGATAAAGATGTCATTTTTTGTAGTGTTTTTAACTCTATGCAATCTCGGAAGTCTGGTAAAACTTGGAAATTTTGATGGGGTTTTGGGAATCTTGAAAAGCTGGTGCTTTTTGGTGATGGAGGTGGTGGGGTTTTGAAGAGAGTTTTGTTGGTGTCAAGTGTTCTACGGTGTTGGTGGTGGAGGTGGTGGTGATGGTGGAAGAAGCAAGCTTGCTTTGGTACTTTTTGTCTGTAACGAAATTATTTAGAAGGGAGTGGAAAGGAAATGAAATTCTTTATAAGAAACTTTATGAAATGTTGACACTTTGACTTCTCGCCGCCGGCGAGATATTCCGACGGTTGTTATTAATTTCAGTTCAATGTCTCGGCGTTTCTTTCATTTCAGTATTTTTGTTGTCTTAAACCTATATAGTTGGACGTTACATTTAAACATGAAGTATCATAAAAGTGTATTGACGTCTCCTAATTTTCAATTTCAGCTTCTTGATTTTCACTAGCTCGGCCTATTTTGTTTAGGATATATAATATATAGCTCTACAAAATCACTTACCTCTTAAGGAATCGTAAATTTTATTAAATACATATTTAAAAATAGTAATTATCAAGTTATTTAAAAACTTTATTTTACTGAAGTGTTATATAAACTTAAGAACTCAATGTAATTGTAAAAGAAAGTAAATGAAAATAACAAAGTTAGCTTTAGTTCTTACACACACCTTTGTTATACTAATATTGTAGTATAATACTAATGGAAGTTCGCGTAGGGGAATCTTGTTTTCTTGTGGTGGTGACTATTGTAACACAACCATCTAGAAGAAGAGTAAAGTATAATAAAACTGATGTTGCACGAGTGGCTCAAGACCAACTTCTTATGTTATTGCCCTTTAGTACGAAGGCTACCATTTGATTTTCAAGGATTTTAATGAAAATCTGTTGTATAAGCACTGACAGATGAAGCAATAGTTTGGAGGATGAGCTGGCTTGAGTATCTAAGTTGCAGCAGTTTTGGTTATTTATCCAAGAAGCACCTCACAAGTCTGATTACTATAATCATTTATGCATGGAAACAGCTAATCTGATTCAACATCAAAAGTTATGGGGTTACGATAAAATAATGGAGAGTTTCAGAGTGTTTGTGTGGACAGTGGAGCTATATTGTTGTGTGACAGATTATAAGAATCCTATAAATTTTAAGAAAAACCTGTCTGTGGATCTAATCTATCTCCAGCTGTATTGATCTATTATGTAGCTCAGAAGGGTTGACTTGCTCGTGCTTTTTCTTAACCTGTCAATGAGTTGTAAATTGGGAGTCTCAAGATATTCTTCAGGTATGCATCTCATTGAGACTTCCAAGGTCTCCACAAGAAGTTGATTCTGCAGATGCTAATGCAGCTTGATTCCTGAACTTGGAGACCATTCTCTCTTTTTTCCCAAGTTCTTTATTTAAGTTTTCTCGATCGAATTCTGCGTTGGGAGGTAGTAAAAAAGAGATACGATCACTATCTAGGAATCCTCATAACCATCTCTATGTGATGGCAATTGTATCTCCTCTATCCTTTGAAGGGCTTCTCTAACATCTAACCTTTTCTCAGGATCAGTTTCAGTACAAGCAACTCCAATGTGGAGAAGCCATACCATACCTTCCAAAGAACTTGTGGACCTTGAAATTTCAGGATCGAGTAATTCAGATTCTCTTCCTTTAGAAATTGCAGATTCTGCCCTTTTGACTATATCTTTCCCTCCATCGCCAGTGCTGAGATATTGACAGGGACGTTTCCCTGTCAGGATTTCAAGGATAATAATTCCCAGACAGTACACGTCACATTTCGGAGACACACCTGTTTGTGAAACTTCCGGGGCCTTATATCCAAGCATTGCCTGTGCTACAACTGAAGGGTTGAGCAGGGGACCAAATCCAAATTCTGAAACCAATGGTTCATTGTCCAGAGTAATAAGAATATTAGATGATTTAAGGTTTCCATGGGGCAAATCATAAGAAGGAAGTTCAGTGTGAAGATAATTCAACCCTCTGGCGATTCCAAGAACAATCTTTAACCGCGCAGGCCAATCAAGTTCGGAATGTTGCAATCCGTGATCATCTGTAAGAATACAACTTCTATAGTGTTAGTTTCTTTGCTAGGTTACAAGCAAAATTAAGATGATGAAAGGAAAATCTTTAGCTCCTCACCATGCAATAAATGATGCAAACTGCCCTTTGGTACAAGTTCATATATTAACAGCTTCTCATCCGCTCGATAATGAAAAGCCAAAGGTGTTAGGATGTTGATATGTCTCAACTTTGCAAGCTTTGTGATTTCTGTTTCAAATTCTTCTTTTCCCATTCCATTCATGTCTCTCATTCTCTTAACCAATACCGCCAGACCACTAGCCATAACAGCTTTGTATGCAGACCTCGACCCTCCATGTCCAATCACTTCAGCAGCAGCTTTCATCAAATCAGGAAGCCCAAAAACACCCTTTTCGTCATTCACCATCACGAATTCGCCTACGTTACCTCCGTGCCTCCCATGATTAGAGCCTCTCCTGCTTGATCCTGCCTTCTTTGTTACTGCCATTTGGGGTGGTGCGGTTAGCACCGACACCTGAACTTCCACTGCCTCTTCAGAAGCAGCGTTGTCTTCTCTGGCAGACTCAAAATCCTCTTCTTTTGCCCTCATCTTGAAAACTATAACAATAGCCACAGAAAGAAGCAACACAGCCAATATTACAATACCTATAATTGATTTTTTGATATAGATGAGATTCTGATTGTGATGATCATGGTTAGCCTTACTGACATTTGAACCCATAGGACCTGATGTTGCTGTTAATGCCTTAACTTTGGTCACACAAGCCTTACCATACCTCCCTCCACAAAGTCCTGTATTCCCTTCAAACGAGCTCGTCGGAAATCTCAATAAACTCGCTGGAATTTCCCCTTCCAAGTTGTTATTGGACACATTAAATGCCAACAAACTTGGCTGCTTAAAAGCTGGAACTGCCCCTGTAAACTGATTCTTATCAAGACGTAGTTCCATAAGGCTGGACAACTCAGCCAGCGACATTGGTATGTGTCCAGTAAACTTGTTATTAGAAAGCCAGAGTTTCTTCAACGCATCCATTTTTGAAAAGAAATCCGATGGAATCTCACCGGAAAACTGATTCCCTGACAGCAACAAAGCCTTAAGGCGG
Source organism: Erythroxylum pelleterianum (assembly GCA_027563865.1). Taxonomy (NCBI): domain Eukaryota; kingdom Viridiplantae; phylum Streptophyta; class Magnoliopsida; order Malpighiales; family Erythroxylaceae; genus Erythroxylum; species Erythroxylum pelleterianum. The sequence continues at coordinate 4,836,439 of JAOQMR010000005.1, forward strand.
CCTAAACGACTGAATTCAGGAATGTTTCCTGAAAAAGAATTGTAAGCAAAGCTTATGGCCCTGATTCCTGAAATGTTAACCAATGCATCAACATCAATTGTTCCTGATAGCCCCATGTTTTCAAGCCTAAGACCAGTGACCATACCATTAGAACATACAAGTCCAATCCAACCATTGCCTCCTTTGCAAGGCACAGAGCCTGGAGACCAAGAACCAAGAGCAGAGGCATTAGTAAATGATTGTTTAAGCTTAATCAAAGCTTCTGATACAGACACTGACGATGTCAACCTAGACTCAACTAGACAGATGACAAAGAGAATAATCAACCGGAGAAGCCAATTCGAGGCCATTCCAATTTACTTGGAGAACAAAATGACGACTCTTTGTCGATTTTTTTTTTCACTTTCATTTTTTGTGGTTCTTGATAGCTTTTCCTGGTCTTTCGATTGTCACCAACATTTTCTGATGGTCATTTTAATATGAGCCTTAGAATCTGGAGAGAGACAGGGTCATTAAGCTTGGAAATTGCAAGAGACTTTTACAGATTTGAAATGGTCAAGCTTCAACATACTGCATAGTTAAGATGTTTTGAATCAGCACTTTAGACATTATTATTTAACTCAATTGAAACCTTTTTTTAGAAAGTATTACAACAAAACAAAAAGAAACATATTTTATAATTTACATAACATATGTTACCCTTGAATTCTTATCGAATGAGTATTCTTCTTCTTATTAATTTCTAATTATATTATTACAAACTATCAATTTTTATTTAAAAATAGTGTATTAATTTATAATATAAATCAAATCAAATTTATTGTTCTTCCTGTTCCAATCCAAACTCGTTTAGACTTAGACTTAGGATATTTTATCCAAACTCAAAAAGTCTAATCGAATTTTAGAAAAAAAAACAAATGAAATTTATTTGAAATTTAGACAAAATTAAAACAAAAAAGGCAATTGATTGCCGATATCACTTGAAGGTAGATTTAATTCAGAATCAATGGTTAAAGTATTTTATTTAATTTAATGAAACTTTTTTAAGAAAGTATTATAACAAAATAAAAAGTATATTTTATAACTCACAGAAGATTTGTTATGGAATGAGTATTCCTCTTATTATTAATTTTAATTAAATTATTAATTTCTAATTAAAAAATTCATTTATCAATTTATAATTCAAATTAAATTGATTTTATTTTATCATCATCTAGACCTGGATCAGTTAGACTTAAGTTGTTTGACTTAAACTCGACTCAGCTTGATTAATTAAGCAGTAAAAAGTCCAATCAAATTTTAGATAAAAATAGCAACAATTTGATATGTCATTCGAGTTGAATCGAATTAAGTTGAATTAAGCTTACAAAATTTAGTCAACTTTTTTTTTTTTTTGGAACTGAAACTATATTACACAAAATTTAGTCAACTTAAACTTTAGACATGACTCATATTGAGTTGAATCGAATCGTTATACTGTTCCTCTTTAATTAAAGTTTGATTGCTGATCAAACAGGCTTTTATGTATTTGGACCTAATATCATTATCCAAATTTGCACCGCATTGACATTAAGGCTCGATGGCTCTACTAAGCCGACTGATCCGGAAATATATTCTAATTGACGTAAAAGTTTACCTACAACAAAGAGCGACATGTAGCGCATGAATGAAGAAGGTAGAGAGAGAAAATGTGATCTTAGATTCTTAAGGAGTGTTTGGTTCACCTGCTAAAATAGATACGGAATGAAATAGTTATTATTAGGAATAAAATAGATGATGAATAGAATAGAATATGTATTACTTATTTTGATTTCTCCTAAAAATTTATAACAATGATGTATATCAATGTTTTGATTGAAAACATAAATTTAAGATGGCAAAGAAATAACTAACAAAAAGATCAAAATATCCATTATAATCTCCATTATTATTATTATTATTGTTGTTATTATTATTATTATTATTATTGGTTGGATCGGCTGGGTCGGCCATGCAAGACCCAATCCCAAGCCCATTTATCGACGGCCCGATCGTAGGAGATGGTCTCCCGTGCAGACGTAAAGACTCACGTAAAGATCTAAACCTAATAACCCCAGGTATATAAGGTATTATTCTTCCATGATTCAGGGACGACACCACAACCCTAATTTTCTCTACTTGTTACAGCCAAAACCTTAACAGAAAAACTGACTTGAGCGTCGGAGGGGCCTCCCGGGAATCAACCCCCGGCGTGCCTTTATCTGTTTTGCAGGTATTTCGCAGCCAGAGTCGCACAAAATCATGGATCCAAACAACGATGTTCAACCTCAGCAGAATCAGGCTGAACCATTTGGCGCCCACCGTGGGGCTCGGCATCAGGGCACCACGTCCAGAACCACACAGATCAGTCAGGCGGCGGCAACCAATCCTGGTATGGCCACCGTTACGGCACTTGCGATGCAACGAATGGGTTTGCAGCTACCCATCACTCACCTGCCATCACACCTTGACTCCCGTACTCAATCTTCGCACCCCGTGCGATCCATCACAACATCAGGACCAAGACCCAGAAGAACAGAGCGTAGCCGTGGAGGATAACACCGAGACCAATTCGCAACCTAATCTCCAGTGCACTCTGGACGCAAATCCTCCTGCACCGCAACAACCCCTCTTACCCGAAGGCAGATAGAGGAAGCGGCTGATTTGGTGATTCGTCAAATCCTGCAGTCTCGACCGAAACAACAGCAGACCCCCGCTCAACAAATTGGTGCAATGACCGGTCACCATTCTGCTGGAGCCCTAGAAAAAATCGTGGACGATCGAATCAACCTAGCCATGGATTCTCGTCCGGCTCACCCACCAACACAGTACAGCTCTCCTTTCATCCCGGCGATCCTGAATAGCTTCTCTGCGGTCAGTACCAAGATACCGACGCCCGAGAAATATACGGAAAAGACCGATCCTTTAGACTATTTGCAGCACTTCCAGTCGATGATGAATCTACATTGCGTGCTGGATGCCATTCAATGTAAGGCATTCTGTACTGCCTTTCAAGAAGGAGCTCGACGATGGTTCAACAATCTACCCCCAT
>JAOQMR010000005.1:4839608-4852529 GCA_027563865.1 Erythroxylum pelleterianum
GACACCGATCGACAAGGTTGCCAACACAAGATGTTGGAACCACGCGATGCCAAGACAGGATCTTGGATCGCTCGACACCGACACCGATCGACATGGTTGCCAACACAAGATGTTGGAACCACGCGATGCTAAGAAAGAATCTCGAATGACTTGGCCTCAACATCGCTCGGCTCGGGTCCCAAACAGGATCTTAAAACTAGGCGATGCCGGGAACAGAATCTCGGACCACTCGAATATTTTTAAACCTAACAACTCATCTATTTATACCAAATGTGCTAATTTGTCACATGCAATTCGAGAAGGTCTTCCATACAAGGCTAGTAATAGTTTAAAGCATCATTCACAGAGATAATAAGGCAGCGAAGGATAAAAACAAGATCCTTTATTTTCTTTATATCTTTCTGGTCACAAGCTCGACCAGATGGGCTTCAAAAGGAGTAAACAAAAGAATCATCCCTCGGTAGGAAGGGAAGAGTCAACAGTGGGCTCGAAAGAGGAAGCTTTGGAGATCGGCGAAGCAGCCTCAAAGGTCGGCACGATAGCGGAGGAAAGAACAGGAGAAGGAGAAATGACAGCAACCAGATTAGAGGGAGAGGAGGTCGTCGAAACAGGACCAGGGTAAGGAGAAGCAAGCGGAGAGACACCCCCGTAAGATTGCTCTTCCCCTCTTCCTCCTCCAAGCTAAGGTCTAGCTCTTCATCTGGAACCATCTCCCGCTCTCCCTCAACCTTCTCCCTCATTTCCTCCAAAGAAAGCCCGAGACCGGGGGGAATCATTGGTTCAGCGTAATCCTCGAAGGAAGGATGATCCGACCCGTCAGGAACGCAAACACTATAACAGTTCTTCAGGATGGAAAGAGCCAAGTCGCAGGCGTACTCATGGCACTCCTCCTCTAAATGTCGCTCTTTCCATCGCTTAATCGCGGCGATCCTTTCTCCCTTTATAGAGCTTTGCAATTCCTTCATCCCAGTCTCAGCCTTCGCCTTGGCCTGCACCGCCTCGTGGCAATCCTGAAGGAACTTCGATTGGAGCTCTCGTTCCACCATTACCTTAGAGTTGGCGGAGCGCACCTCATCCCTCAGGTCCACGTTAGCAAGCTGCAGCGCATGGCACTTTTCCTCCAACTCATCCCTCGCTGCAATCACCCGGTTCTTCTCCTTCTCCCCCGGAGTGAGTTGAGCCTTTAAAAAATCTCTCTCTTCCTCCCAAATTTTCTTCTCCTCTTCCAAAGAAGAAAGTTGAGCCCGCATGACGTCTCTCTCCTCCTTCACCTCTGAAAGCTCTTCCTTCACCCCTGAAAGTTTTTGAAGCTCAGCCTTCAGAGTGTCGCACTTCCCGACGCGGAAGTGCATCGCATAGGCGAACGCCAGACCCCTTGCACAGTGACGGACGAGACAAACTGACATCTCCTGGTTATCCAATCTACCTATAAGTTCCTCATCTGCAGGACGAATAACGTTCCCGACAACATGAAGTGCCACATCAAAGTTTCCAAGCGACGCAGTCTTATCCAGACTGATTGCAGGCTCCCACTTGTCAACACTCGTTGCCTGCTCTTTCCTCTTGCCCTTATCCGACCGGGCGACACATTCTCCCCCTGTCTCCATCTCCTTTCCTTTCCCCCAGCTTGTGTCTAACGAGCAGGCCGGTCGATCGAGAATCCAGACGGTTTTCTTCCTTTTAAGAGGAGGTTCCACCTCCTCAACCTCATCCTCCACGCCCGCCGACCGGATCGTCACCTTTGGTTGCTCGGGGACTGTCGCCAGGGCAAGCGCTGCTGGTGGCTCGGGAACGGTCGATTGAGTGGCCTCCAAGCTGGTTTCCCCCTCTTTGCTTTGCCCCTTTGCCTTTCGGGACGACTAGCCAGTCTTACGCCGACCTCCGATGGAGCTAGAAGATTCGTCGAAATCGTCCATCCTCACCATGGTTGCACGGGTAAGGAAACAAGTTAGAAAATGAAACCAGCACTCACAAACATGAAAATAATTAAACTACAAGGGGGTCAACCAAAAGGGGTAGTTTCTTCCCCTAGCCCGCTAATTCGGGGTGGAGGGTCAAGCAAAAAGGAGTCAGCCGAGGCCCCCCCGCGATATCCCTGAATGAGGTGAGCAAAGTCGTATCGACCGAGCGCCTTAATACGATAGACCACCTCCCATTCCTCTCTGCTAAGGGTTAAACCCGAGAGGTCGTTCCACCGCTCTGCAAGGGGATACCTCCACGGCCGGGATTCAAAGGCCGATCCTAAAGGCCTCACGAAGAAATACTTCGTCCGCCAAGATTGGACTTTAGAAGCGGTACCAGCAGGACGATAACGGGCATCTCTGTATTGGAAGTGAGGGATTCCGGGGCCAGCACTCGAGCTTTAATTCATCCTCAGGAAATGGCGCAGGATACCGATCGAGGGTGGACATCCGAATTGATGGCACAGCAAGGCCAGGCCGTTAATAAATCTCCAATCGTTCGCAGGAATCTGGCTCGGCCTCAAGGCATAGATGTTGCATATGTCGTCGACAATCGGGGAGTATGGCAGTTTCATGCGCTCGACCGAGAAAAAGCTGTCTGAAACAGCAAGGTAGCCACCCGCACTGCTGTGAATCCGTTCGTTCTTGCCAACCAATCTAGTTCCCCAGGATACGGGGATACTGTTTTTAATGATCAATCGGGACAATTCCCTCTCGGTCATCGTCAACGGGTCAGCCGGCGACTTCTCAACGACTTGCCCGTCTCTCTGAGTACTAATCCCCATCTCCTTAGTAACCCCTACTTCCGGTGCCTCATTCCCGCCGGCCTCCGGCATTTCCACCATTTCCGCCGTTACCTCCAGCGGTCCAACACCAACACTTTCCGAAACCCTTTCGACGGATGGAGAGGGGGAACTGGCTTCGACCCTAAGTCTAAGTTCGTCTCTAGGGCTAGTGGATGACATTATGACAAAGTAAAAATTGATAGGATTAGGAGTGGAAGGAAGACGTACCTAAGCTAGTAAGTGAGATTTGGGATTTGAACGCCGGTGACAACAGAACTCCGGTAAACACAACCAAGGAAGCGAAGAGTAACGAGAGCAGAGACTGGAAAATCAGATGCGAGGTAAAGAAGGTCTACAGTCTGTCGATCCAAATATTATAACAGCAATCCACTGAATGGAAGTACCAATCGACATCAGACGCGTGGTGAAATCTGAGCAGAGGTCGGACATGTGGCAAGATCTGAACCGAGGTAAATTAAGGTCATTAAAGACCCGAAGCAGCATGATGACTGAGAAGGACATGCCTGACAACGTGTGATAGCGCATGACAGCTGTACGGCAGTTGAGAGGACACACCCTTTCAAACACTGAACGGTGCTCAGAAGATACGAATCGTCAAGTAATAATTAAACCTAGCCTATGCCCAGACGCTGACGACCGATCGATCGCCCTGTCACAGAGTAAACCGATCGATCGTCCATCCATAATAAAAGTTAATCGATCGACCAAGTTGTCGCCCGAACGATGGTCCGCTAGTCCGATCAGTTTCCTGTCATAGCAAGAATTGTTGCATATAGGGCGTTAATCTCCGATCGACCGGCCTCGCCACGAGTCGTCATACAGACGAGCCGCACAATCTTTATATACTCCTTCGACCCTTCTCTTCGGTCAGACTCGAGGAGTAGGGGGCTTATGGTTGGGTTGGCTGGGCCGGCCATGCAAGGCCCAATCCTAGGCCCATTTATCGACGGCCCGATCGTAGGAGATGGTCTCCCATGCAGACGTAAAGACTCACGTAAAGATCTAAACCTAATAACCCCAGGTATATAAGGTACTATTCTTCCCTGATTCAGGGACGACACCACAACCCTAATTTTCTCTACTTGTTACAGCCAAAACCTTCACAGAAAAACTGACTTGAGCGTCGGAGGGGCCTCCCGGGAATCAACCCCCGACGTGCCTTTATCTGTTTTGCAGGTATTCCGCAGCTAGAGTCGCACAGAATCATGGATCCAAACAACGATGTTCAACCTCAGCAGAATCAGCTGAACCAATTATTATTATTATTATTATTATTATTATTATTATTATTATTATTATTTTCCTTATTGTTAATATTAACATTTTATTTTATTTTATTATCATTAATTTTCTTATTATTATAGTATTATAGTATTATTATTATTATTATTATTAATTTTCTTATTATTATTTATTGTTATTATTATTAATTTTTATAATAATAATAATAAGAAGAAGAAAATAAATAATAATAATAATAAATTAATAATAAGAAGAAGAAAAAAATTAATAATAATAACATCAATAATAATAAGAATAATAGTAATGATGAGATGAAGAAGAAGAAGAAAAAGAAGAAAGATTGTCTATACCTATTCTGCATTTCATGAAATAGGTAAAAATAGAGGGAGGTATCTTTAAGAATTAATTGTAGGAATAACTAAACTTGAGATTAGTTATTTTGTATGTTATTTTAACTAAACAAAAGAATAATTATTCATTAAGAATACGTGAGTAATAGAATAACTATTCCACTCAACCAAACATGTCATTAATATCATTGCCATAGAAATAAACAAATGAGTTTATTTGTACAACTTTTGAATTATAAACCAATTGCAATTAATTAACTTAGTTACTAATTAATTAATTTTTATTAATGATATGCACTCATTTCACATGTTACTTGGTGAAACCCTATTGCTTGGCTAACATGACTAGTATGCGTAGGATATAAATCTATTATAGGCCAATTGTTTTGTACGACAAAGACCTACCTTAAGAACGTGACATTAATATAGTCAATGCGATTAAATTGTTAGGAAACTGACCTCCACATGCTTAATATATAATAGTTTAACAAATATTATTTTTTTATTTAATCTATAAAAACAAGGCAATATATATAATTGGATTAAACATATCATAGCGTAGAATTCAATTCAAAAGATGAGCTAAGTACAAGATTAAAAGAATGTAGCCCAATGACAAGACGAAGAAGAACATGTAAAAAAGAACTAAAGCATTGCATTAACATTCAATAATCAAATTAATGTAATTAACCTTAGTCTCTGTTTGGTTGAGCTTGTAACAGTAGAGTTTTTTTCTATAGAATTTTTTGATTAAGAATTTTTCTAAGAAGTTAGTTGACTATTTATTTAGAAAAGAGTTTTTTTAAAGAGCTTCATATAGTAAACTATTTGGCAACATAAAAATAAAAAATATTTTTAATTTTAACAATATTTATTTTGTAATAAAAAATATTTATACATATAAATATTATTTAAGTATATTAAACAATATGAAAAGTACAATATTTTAATTATTATATAATTTTAAATTATATGAAATATAAATGAAAATATATCTAACCAAAATTTTTATATGGATTATAACATAAGTAAAACTGATATCAAAATAAATATTAAAACACATAAAAAGTCAAATAATATTATATAACTCCCAAAATAAACGTAAAGATGAGTTTGTGGGTGTTGTGAGAATTATGTGTAAAACATAAGGACAACAGGGGCTAAAAAATAAGTTCATTAATTAATCTGAAAAATCTACATGAAAAATGTTTTTTTTAGAAGTTTCAAATTTGAACTTCTTAAAAAATTATATTTTAACTGTCAAAAAAATTATTTGTATTAAAGAAGTACTTTTTATTTTACAGTCAAAAACTAATTTTTTCTTTAAAATAACTTTTGTGGTTAAGAAAAGTACTTATTAATTTTTCAAAAGTTCATCTAAATAGGTACTTATTGTTAATTACACGTGTAAAAACATTCATAGGTCAACTTCAATATTAATTGAGAACGAATTATTTTGTGGAAAATTAAAACCTACATGATAAACTAGGAAACTTCTCGCAAGCGAATTAATATTAACACGAGGATTTGACCTTGTCTTCCTGTTTTGGTTTTGATTTTTCAATTCTCAAGTGGCAACCCTTCATACCCCACCTATGATGAAGAGCCACCCTTCCAAACCCTAGTTAGACTACAAAAACGACAACCTTTTTTCTTTGTCAAACAAGGTTATCCCTTACAAGATTTTTAACCAACCCGAGCGATGTTTTTCTCGCGGTGGCCGCTTAATTTGCTATGTTCTACGGACATTTCAAATCGAACTCTATAAGTCAAAATAAAATAATCATGAATGTATTTTCGTTAAGTGATTTGCTTTGAAGAAACTTGGTTCTGGAAATTCTTTATGCACATCTAAAATGTGGGAGACCTTCTAGTAGATCAAACCAAACCTTCTCCTCTAGTTAAGTTAGACTACTAATTTTCCAAGTTCAAACCATGAGAGCTATGTCCTTTTTCAATTTATTAATTATTTTTTTGAGTTGTTTAAAGATGGAGTCAAAAATTGAAAATTGGTTTCGAAAAAAACCATTAAATTTAAAAAACGAAGAGCCCCTTTCATATGATCTCCTACTTACACGTATTTTATCGACACACGTATAAATAGATTGGCTTAGCAGTTTTTCAGACATCTATCCCAATTTTGATTTTTTTTAAATAGCTCATTTACTCATATATCATTTTTTGTTTTTTTGTCACTTGTACTAACATATTTTATAAACTCACACCAAATAATTTAATTAGATACCACAAGTGAAAAATTTTGAAATAATTTAACTTTTTGTGAAATTACTTATTACCTTTTTTATTAAAATGATCATATTTTCAATAAATGATATAGGACATGTAAAAGATAAGGTTAATTCTTAAAAAAAGTAAAAACAGATTTTATTTGTACTTTTCTAAATATTTATAATACAATTTGTCATTTTTATAAAAAAGTTGTTATATTTTGTATTTTTTATTTGCCACGAGGTGTTTTAGAAGGGTCTTAATTATAGAAAGATGCCTTTAAGCCATCCACACACAGATTAATCCATGCTCGAGCCGGTTAGGTCCTTTGCTGGAGGCAATGTTCTGGTCTCAAGTTTTAAACAACTGCATATATAAGGACAGTTCGAACCCTCAATCTCACTTAAGTCAGAAGAGCTCTTTACTAAACAGGCCTCTTGGGTTATTGTAATTTGTAATTTTATGAATATAAAATTATTCAAAGGCTTTCCCTCCCTATCAAGCTAAGCAGACTTAACTCGTGATCCAACGAACCCTAGCCAATCTTCAGCTAAGCTGGGTCAACATTGTCATCCTTACTCTCAATATCAAATTTAAAAGAAATGAATCACAACTGTATTGGCTTGTCGTAGACATATTCTTTTCTCCTTCTATAAAATAATCATCAAGACCTTAAGCATTTTGATTTTATATGTGCATGCAAAAAAACTCGAAAAGAGTAATAACCAAACTAATAATGATTCATTAATCCTTAGTCCTTACACAAATGGAGCCACGTGAAGTGTAACTGCAGAGGCGTACGTTAGCATCCACCCCTCCCCCCAACTTGTCCACCACACAAAACTCGAGAAGCAGGACATCCAGACACGTGGCTATAACGTTGAACACGTGCATTAAATTTACAAATTAATTTCGCACCAAAAGTAAAGCGATGAATCACTGGTCAAATATCTTATTGGACTAGGAACTTAAATAGAAACGTGAAAGAATTGTTTTTTCAGATAACTTTCGTGGGTCCCACGTGCTCAACTAGACCGACCCTAACCTAACTAACGCCGTTAGATGTTAACTGCGGACTCCCCGTCGGTGCATGGAATTACCTTAAAGGACACAACCGTTCAAAAAGCTACAAAGTCTACCACACACATTTGACACGATTCAGACATTTCTTTAAGGTTGCTTCTCAAAGCCATATCCTAAATTTTAGTCTAGTCATAGATAAGGATAACTCGATAATGTTTTCATATGTTCACTTACGTATATCTTAATTTTTAATATATTGTAATTTAGGATTATCTTTAAAAATTTTAATATAAAATAATTATATTAATAATAATTTTGTTTAGATACAATTTGTTTTTGTAAATAATTAATCAATATTGACAGATAAAGGTCTAAGAATTGTGCAAAATAAAGCCAAGGGCAAAAAAGTAAAAGTCCAAAGGGAAATTACAGGAGCAAGTTCCGAAGGGACTTGTCACCGTCAGGACCATCACGATCTGGTACCAATTGGTTCCTCTGGAACTTTTTTTAATTATAATGCAAAAGAAACGTGCTTAAAGCAAATATTGTTCAAAGCCAAGTACCCGACTTCCATAAATATTCATCATTCTCTGTCCCGCCTCCCGCCGAGTAATCACAAGTTTTTCAACACCCACCCACCTCCGTTTTCCTTGAAGACTCTTTTGTTTCTTCAAAAGAACGTATCGGGATTTAGAGTTCCATCCAAGGAAGTTTGAGTATGGCGAATTCCGTTCACAAGGAGAAGTCCAACTTTGCTCAGACATGCAATCTTTTGAGCCAGTACTTGAAGGGCAGAGGCAGTCTTGGAGAGATTAGCCAGCTTGGTATTAGTGGAAAGATTGAAAGCAAAGGTAATATCATCTTGAATCACTCTCTGTTTCTTTGTGTTTTAAATGATGATGAAACCTTTTTCGGGGATGAAGAAAGCTTCTTTGTTGAATCTGGGATGTGGGTTTTTCTTCAGGTTTTAAGGTTATAGATTGTTTATAACAATTCTCTTCGTTTAATTCTAGATCGACATGTTTCTCATCAACCATGTGTTTTTTCTGTATCAGGTTCTGAACCGTCTAGGCCACCGGCAACAACAATGAATTTGCTACCCAATTTGGAGAATTCAGCGTTGTCCAACACAAAATCCATGGATTTCTTTACAAAATTCACCGGTTTTGCTTCTTCAACTTCTGACGAAGACACTGCTAACGGGTCTGATTCGAAGAAACCCTCCGCAGCTTCTCCTGCGACTGCCCCGATGACAATATTCTACCGTGGACAAATGATAGTGGTCAACGAATTTCCTGCCGATAAGGCCAAGGAAATCATGGATTTAGCAGCTAGCTCTCATGGCTTCATGGAGAAAACAAACTCCACCAATTCTGTTGGTTCTGAGTCCAAAACCACTGCACAAGACAGGCCTGAATTACGACCTCAAGCTCCAAGAGCTTCACTTCTAAGGTTCTTTGAGAAGAGAAAAGAGAGGTAATTAACAAACTTCCAACAGAATGTTTCGCTTTCTGTAAAACCTTATATATCACAAACTTACAACTTGGTGATGAGTGCTTTGATGGTTAATTCAAGTTCTTGGTACAATATTTCAGGATCGCTGCAAAAGCTCCATACCAAGTACGCAATCCAAATCCATCCCCTCAAAAACCAGTGGAGAGCAGCAACCCTTGGTTCGAGCTAGAAGATCAATCTTCGAAGCAGCTTGAACTCAAGTTATAGACAGAAGATGTCAGATCCCTCCATATTCCACCGCTTAGGATATATTGTTAGTTCAGTTCAGAAACCTGACTATTCTTGCTAAGCCATTTGTACTTCCTTTTTAACTCCTACAGGATCTTTGTGACTATTTACCGAAGTTGTATGAAAGATGTTTTTGAGTATTTGTATATCATGCTTAAATTATGTCATGGTCATGAGCTAATTAATAATCATTTTCTTGGATCTGAAGAAAATTTGATAGCTTCTGTGATACAATTTCCCCTGCAATGCACATACTAATGTCATAAGACTAATGCGATATGTCTCATCAAACTAACAGTGTGTTTCTGTTCTCCCATGTTGTTTTTCATTATCTGGTAATACTGTAATAGACTTCATCCCCACCTGAAAAAATAAAAAGGGAAATGGTTAAATCACAAAAAACTTGATGTAGAAATCAAGAACTAGTTGATGGATCATACTCTTTGAATGGTGGTCAGGTCAATGGCTTTAATCTGAGTTAACCAAACATTATGTCGAGTTTAGTCTTTCTTTTGTTATTTTTTAAAAGTTTTGGATCAAATTCAAATGTTTATCTAAGCAGCTTTTGACAAAATTGTAAGTTGTAGATCTTTCTTTTAACTTTCCATTGATATAAAGTATGAAAATTTTAAACTTTGGAGTTTGAGAGATGATATTTAGAAGTATGTGATATTACTTGGGATGGACATTCGGGACAACTGTATTAATTTGAAATTTTGACCTTTATAGAGGCAAATTTTGTTTTTTAAGTCTTCAAGTTGTAGGTCTAGAAGTCCTCTTCAATTTTTTTTTAAAATCACGAGATGTCATAGGAGGATCTCAACTATGAGAAAGCACCTTTAATCCATCCACTCCCAGACTAATCCCCACTCAAGCAGGATAAGTCCCTTACAGGAGGTAAAACTCTGACCCCAAATTTTAAACGGCTGCATACATGAGGGGGTTCGAACCCACGACCTCACTTAAGCTAGGAGAGTCCCTTACAAACTCACCTGCGCCTCTTTACAATACGAACTCAAAAAATGATTTTTGAATCACCTTAGTGCAATATTTGTAAAGATTTTGTTTTTTTTTGGAGAAATTTGTAAAGATGATAGTTGTATTGTAAAGAGGAGAGTTAAATGCAATTAGTTTCAAAAGAAACTAAGTTAGAGTTGAGTCATTAAGAAAGTGACGAGTGTCACTTATTAGAAAGTTGCTTTTATAATTTGTTAGTAGGGTTCTCTGAGAGTTAAAAAGACTTAGTTAATTATTTAAGTTCCTACTTCATAGTCATCCTCTTCGGATTTCTTTCCACTACACGAAGTTGTTCACCAAAAATCTTTTTGAAAGATTTCTTGTGTTCCCTCATCCCACATCTCTCTATCACACTGCTATTTGCGTTTTCTACCTAAGGAAAACTAGAAGCTGGTCATTTTTCACAGAAGAGTACGTGATTTTGCATGGAATTAGGGCTTTTGAGATAGTTGAAGATTGTGAAGTTTTTAACAAGTAAGTAGTGAATAAATCCTTTAGAGTTATAGGTTTATGAAATACATTTGATGAATTACTGTCGTATGCATGAAAAATGATGTTTACGTGTATATATTCATGAACACAGTTTAGATGGGATGGAAATTTTGATTTTAGTGTTAACTTAGTATTAAGTTGCCAAATTTGATTTGAAATTCTAATATATCAACTTCGTTTTGAGTAAAACAATATTATCTTTAAAATTTAAATTAAAAAATAATTAGACTTGGCCTGATTTGAATAGGCTTGTACTTGAGCCTCAAACCTCAAGCTTGAGTCCCTTAGCCCAAACTCGACTCGACCTTTTGCTAAGACTAAAAAAGATAGCATTCAAAAACACTTTAATTCACCAATTTTCAACATTTTAAAACTTTTATAGACATTAAAACTCTCATTTTGATGTATCTTGATTTAAATCCATTTTTAAGTCCTCAAAATTTTGTTTCCAGAGTAAGAACTTGTCATTAAAATCTTAAAAAAAATTACCTCTTAATTATAAAAGCACTTATTTAATATGCCTATGTAATGACCGATTCCTTATGTTAAATAAAAAATAGAAGTCATTTGAGACTCTTATTTAGTGCTTCTAATCTGGTTACTTTTGCAACTTATTTAGTATCATTATTCTTGTGATATGTTTCATTTATAATGTTGCTTTTGTGTTGGAAATATTTGTTTCACTTCTTATATCCATGTTAATAGGAGTTTGTTTTTTAGTGGTTTTAGTTTGTTTTGGTTTTACCTCGACTCCTAGTCTCTAGGAGAATACATAGCTTTAAGTGACTTTATTGAAGTTCGTTGCACTTTATTAAGAGTTAGTAGTTGCACTTCCTAATTTCAAGCATATATCCGTTGAGTTTAGCTTTATAAATAGGGTAGCTTCTTATTGTGAAAGTGTGTCAATGGCATCAAAGTGATAAAAAGTTTAGTTCTTTACTTTCCTAGTTTGTTTTTCTTTCTCTATCTATTTATTAGTGGTATCAGAGTTTGATTTAGAGAAAGGCATGATAAAAAGAGGGAGTATAACAATAGTTTTCTTTCTTGTATTTGGTATTATATAGAAAGAAATATGGGAGTGCCAATAAGTACAGAGAGATAAAAATAGTCAAAATAAAGATTAATATTGATATAGAGTTACGTATTACAACATCTTTTTTTAATCACTTTGTTTTGTTCTGCTGCAACAATTAATATTCCTTATGTCTACTAACAATTACATTCAACCTGCTACCCCATGTTTCGATGTCACTATGGCCATTGGAGTATGTTGATGGAGAACTTCTTAAGATCCAAAGAATATTGACAGGTTGTCTCCAATGGAATAGATGAACTAGCAACTAATGCAGCAGTGACAGATGCATGAAGAACAGTACTAGAAGTACAACGTCTGAAGGATGTTAAAGCAAAAAATTATCTTTTCGAAGCAATTGATCGCTCAATCTTGGAAATTATTTTTTGCAATTACACGCCCAAACATATTTGGGATTTCATAAAGAAGAAGTACCAAGGTTTTGTAACAACAAAGAGGTAGCAGCTTCAAGCACTTCTTTCGAAGTTCGAAGTACTACAAACGAAATCAGGATAATCTGTTACAAATTATTTTTCATAGATGATGGCAATCGTTAACAAGATACAAATCCATAATGACAAGACAGAGGATGTAACTATCATTGAGAAGAATCTTTGGTCCATGATACCAAAATTTAATTTTGTTGTTTGCTCTATCAAGGAATCTAATGACATTGAGGAACTTTCAATCGATGAATTGCAAAGTTCATGAACAAAAAATTAACCAACAAGAGAAAGAAGAGCAAGCATTAAAGGCCTCAACAGAAAATCACTTGACGTAGAAAAGTGATAGAGGATGAGGCAGAGGCGGAGGCGGAGGTAAAGGTAGAGGAAGCAACGGTCATGACAACCAACAACAACACTACCAACGCCCAAAGAATCAAATTCAAGGAAAAGGAAGAGAACAAGGAGTGTTGGAGTTATGTAAATATAGTGCCCTGGAAAGCAAGTGTATTTACATGTAACTTTATCTTCTTCAGTTACAGT
>JAOQMR010000005.1:4852629-4887264 GCA_027563865.1 Erythroxylum pelleterianum
GCAAAATGATTTCTTAAAAAGTTTTGAAATCTACCGTTTCTCCAAATAAGGCATGTTTTCTTTTTCCGATCCAACAAGAAGGCCATTATTCAACAACTTAGACACCAAAGTCAACAAATAAATCCAATGTTGAATGATAACATTGTCATAGGTATGACTATTATTAGTTAGAATTTCGAACTAATTCGAATAAGCAAAATGTAGAAAGACTTAACTTCGCAGAAAGAGAAGAAGAGTTGTCTCTTTTGATGGTGTTTAATGTGAATGAAGAAACTCAACAAAACATGTGGTATTTAGATGCTAGCTGCAATAATCATATGTAGATTTAAGAAGACATTCTCTGATCTAGACAAATCTTTTCACAACAATGTCAAGTTTGGTGACAACTCCA
The DNA here is from genome assembly GCA_027563865.1 of Erythroxylum pelleterianum. Taxonomy (NCBI): domain Eukaryota; kingdom Viridiplantae; phylum Streptophyta; class Magnoliopsida; order Malpighiales; family Erythroxylaceae; genus Erythroxylum; species Erythroxylum pelleterianum. Next base: position 4,853,021 of record JAOQMR010000005.1, read on the forward strand.
TAATACCTGTTATGGGAAAAGAAAGTGTTATTGTCTAAACCAAGGAAAACCCCACCCATACTATCTCTAACATTCTTGTTGTTCCAGATTTAAAGACTAACTAGCTTAGTGTACGTCAGTTGCAAGAAAAAAGGTACAAGATTTTTATCAAAGATGGAGCATCCAAGATACAAAGTTGGGCTTAATTGCTCTAATTAACATGACTATTAATATCTCTACATAACCACTTATTTATGATTCTCAATAAAATTGAAAGATGTGGCATGATTATGGCATTTTCGCTATGGTCACCTAAATTTTAATAGGTTGAAGACTCTACAGCAAAAAAAAAGGTAACTTGCCTTCTTCAAATTACTACTTTATCTTAAGTTTGTGAAAAATGTGTTGATACCAAACATCATAATCAATTTCCACAAGAAAAGTCATGGAGAGCAAAGAACACGTTAGAGTTAGTGCATTATAACCTTTATGGCCCAATAAATCCATCTTCAAATAGAGATAAAAGATATATAATTATCTTCATTGATGACTTGAGTAAAAAAATTTAAGTATATTTTTTGCAAGAAAAACCTAAAGCTTTTGCTACTTTCAAAAACTATAAAGTATTGGTTAAGAAAGAAATAGGTAGCCTGATCAAAGTTCTTCGTACAGACCATGATGGAGAATGTATCTCACAAGAATTTGCAAAAGTTTGTGAGAACCATAGAATCCGAAAGCAACTTACGTCAGCTTACACACCTCAGCAAAATAGAGTTTGTGAGTGGAAAAATCACACTATTTTGTATATGATGTGAAGCCTTTTGACGAAGAGTTGCACTCCAAAACTTTTTTGCTTAAAGTAATTAATTGGACCATTCATATTTTGAACAGAAGTCCCACGCTTGCTGTTCAAAATATGACACCAGAATAAGCATATAGCGGAAGGAAACTGATGGTAGATCATTTCGAAATTTTTGGGTATGTTGCCTATGCCCATATTTCAATCTATAAAAGGACAAAGCTAGATGATAAAGGAAAGAAATGCATTTTTCTTAGTGACCAATTAAAAGCTTATAAACTTTACAATCCTATCATTAAGAAAATTGTTATCAGTCGTGATGTAGTTTTTGATGATGAAAATTTTTGGCCATAGGATAATAATGTTGTTAAACAACAAATACCTGTCAACTTTGATGGAGTTAAGGAAGAGGAGAGGTAGCAACCAATAGAAAATGTTCAAGAAGTTCTACTGGATGGTCTATCAGATGTTCCAAACATGACAATAATAGTAGAAAATGAAGAAAGACCTCAATATGTCATAAGAAGACCTAAATGGATGGCTGATTACGAGATAATTGTAATTGACCAATTTGAGGACCCACTTACACATGTTGATATATTTTCAGATTGTGATCCTGCAACTTTCAAAGAGTCTATCAAAGATTCAAAATGGAGAAAGGCGTTGGATGAATAAATTGCAGCCATTGAATGGAGCAACACATGGGAGTTGACTGATCTCGAAGATAGAGGGAAATTTCTCATTATTTGCCTATATATGGATGATCTTATTTTTACTGGAAATGCTAAAGAATCTATGATTGTTGAATTTGATATGTCTTATCTTAGAAAGATGCATTATTTTTATGTATTGAAGTGGTGCATTCAGCAGCTAGAATTTTTATTTCTCAAAGAAAATATGTGCAAGAAATTTTGGATAGGTTTCAATGAAAAATTGCAATTATTTTAGCAGACCTACTATTTAAAGCTTTTTCGAAATCCTGAAGGAAGGAAGATTGACATCACACTTTACAAGCAGTTTGTAAGGAGTTTAATGTATTTAACCACAATAAAACCAGACATAATGCCACGGAGAGTCCAAAGGAGATTTATCTCTTAACTGCAAAAATATTCTTTTAATACTTATAAAGGACTTCTAATTATAGGTTTTTCTACAAGAAAGGTAAAAAAAGTCAAGATATATTTGTCTTTATAAATAGTGATTATACCAGAGATCAAGATGAGAGAAAATGCAATTCAGGACATGTTTTCATGCTCCTGTCAAGATTTATTTCGTTGTCTTCAAAATAGCAAGAAATTGTCACGTTATTAACAACCCAAGTAGAGTTTGTAGATATAATAGCTTATGGATGTTAAGCAATTTGGCTAAGGAAAATAATTGAAGATTTGCATTTCAAGCAAGAGGAGCTATTACAATTTACTGTGGCAATAATTTTGGCATCAAACTCTCTACAAATCCTATTTTACATGGAATAAGCAAGCACATAGATGTGAAGTTTCAATTTCTAAGGGACCTCAAAAGTGATGGAATTATTGATCTTTTCTACTGTAAGAGTGAAGATCAGATTGCTGACATAATAACTAAGCCACTAAAATTACCTACATTTCAGAAGCTAAGGAAACTACTTAGAGTGTGTGCACTTGATAACTCTTATTAAACTGAATGTTTGAAAACTTTTAGATTAAATGAGGGATTGTTGGATATATTTGTTTCACTTCTTAATTGTATATGTCAATAATAGTTTTTTTCCAATGTTTTAAGTTTGCTTTGGTTTTAACCTAGTCTTTATGAGAATACGTAGCTTTAGGTGGCTTTATTGAAATTTGTTGCATTTTATTACGAGTTGGTGGTTACAATTCCTAGTTTCAAACATTTATGTGTTGGGTTTAGCTCTATAAATAAGGTAGCTTCTTATTGTGAAAGTATGTTAGTGGTATTAGAGTAATAAAAGTTCAGTTTTTTTTATTTCCCTAGTATGTCTCTCTTTCTTTATATATTTATCATTTTGATGCATGTGTTTTACAATAAAAGTATTTTTAAAATTATAACATTAATTATATTTTGATATGCTTTTATTATTAAATTAAGACTGTCTCGTTTAAGATGAAATTGGATTGAGTTTTATAAACTATATAGTGGTGGTATTAAAACACCCATTTAGCATAGGATTTGAGGTCTCTTTTTTGACAAGTTATGTGAATTTTGAGATGGAGAAGAAAACTTAGAATATGAGTAATGATGAGTCCAGAAATAATAGAAGAAGAGGAAGGATGTAACTTTATAATTCTTATAAATTGTATATACTTTTTATTTTAATCACTTTGTTTTTTCTTTACTGTTTAATTAATCTCTATTAATATTATCTTTCCCTTAAACTTAAACTTTCACATATTTTTAATTATATTATAATTAAATTTCTAATATTATTAAAAATAAAATTATTAATAATATATATTTTATTATCATTAAAATAATAATTTAAAATTTCACTTAATCCAACAATCTAATTTGATGAATTAATTGATAGCGTAGAACTTACTTTTAAAAGTTTATTCAATTTATAAAAATTGTTTTCATAAACTTATCGTTGTCAATATGATTAAGAAATAGAATTAGTCTTGGCTTGTCTCATTTTAATTGGCAAACATTATGCTACAAAAAGAAGTAAGCAAATGATGATTAAATACCCAATAACGTACTTTAATCAATCACACTCGCACGCCGACGGATGCTTCAATCTTCGTTGATGCTCACACGTGTCAATTCCTGGTACGAACTTTCCAAAATCAGTGTCACAGTCGAGGTGAGTTTATTAATTACTGTTGTCCGAAAATATTCAACATACATATATATAAATGCCTTTTTATTTATTTTTTCATTTTTCGTGGTCTTTTTCTTTTCTCTGCTTCTCCATTTCTTTTGTTTTCTCGGGAAACAAGCAGACTTGGAGAAAACAAGGAAGGAAAATGCAACACCCGAGGCTTAAACAGCAGCAGCAGCAGCAAGCTTTGATGCAACAAGCTCTACTTCAACAACAGTCTCTTTACCATCCTGGTCTTCTTGCTGCTCCTCAGGTTTGTTTGTTCTCCGTTTCTCTCGCTCTCTGTGATTTTCAAGTTGTTGATTTGAGTGATTGCGAATTCCTTATCCGAAAATCTTGGGTTTTCAGTTTTGTAAATGGGTGCGTTATAGTGTCTTGTTTGTATTTCTGTTTTTTGGGATTTTGATGGTCTAGGGTTTGGATTTCCCTCCATTTCTAACTGTCCTTTTGAGTTTGCCTGTCGATGTGCTTTCTCTGTTACGTTTGAGGGTTAACGAGTTATTAGTACTCGTACGTAAGGGTTTTGAGTTATTATTTGTTCATTTTGGGCTTTTCGGTGTTTTTAGGAACAAATGAGAAGCATGGGGTTTTAATGTGTTACGGGTTGTTGTGTAATTTGGCGCCCTTAAATTCATTTCAATTTGGGTTGCTTGTGGGCTCTTATTCTGTTTCAATTCTTGCTTTAGTTTGACTTGGTAATGCCCATTTGAAGTTCCACGGAATCTAAGCTATTGTTTACTTCTTTCCAGCTTGTCTGGAAGTTTCGACTTCTACTTCTTTTATTTTGATTGGCATGTATTTTCCAATTTGACATGCATGGATAACAGTCTCAATGTGTTGCGCTGCTCTAAAGCTGCATTCCATAAATTTACATAGTTGCCAATGTACATTTCTCAATATGTAGTTGCGATGCCCATGATTTCGTTTTTTGATTAAATGAAAAGGAATGCCATACTGGTTTTATTCATGTGCCCTCCTGAGAAGCTAAAAACGTGGAGTACTTCATCCTGAGGAATTTAAAGCCATTTTCTAGCTTTCTTTAATTGCTGCGGAGATGGTGACAGAGGAAGTATCATCCAAATTATTGTTACTTTGATGTGATCAATACATTAAGTGATGCTAAACATAGAACCAGAATTGGAGTAGGATTAATGATCTTTGGTGTCTGTATTCTATTACTCAAATCTTTTTATCTTCTTGAAGAAGCATATTGTTGTCTAGTGGTTGCATTCACCTGATTTGTGTCAAAATTGTGGTATCAGTTTGCATTTTGTTGTCTTTTCTCTATCGTGGTTGTATCTGAAACAACCTGTTTCACTTTAAGTACTTTGGGTTAGGCAGTATAGATGGGCTTTTTCTTAGTTAGCTTTTTTCTTTCCTTTCGATTTTCTTTCCTTTTTTACATTTTGATTTTGCAGATTGAACCAATTCCCAGTGGAAATCTGCCTCCTGGTTTTGATCCAAGTACTTGCCGCAGTGTGTGAGTCTTTGTCTTAGACATTCCCTTCTTATTTTTCATATTTTCTTCTCTTGTGTTTTCTGTCCACACATTCTTTTGTTGCTTCCAGTGTCTTTTAATTTTTTCGTAAAGAGATTTTCTTGTAAACTAAATCACTTACGATTGTTGTTTTCATTTCTGGTGTTAGTAACTATTTATTTGTTGGTTATAATCATACTAGGATGACTGCGTGTGTGATATTACTTGATTATGATAATTGATAACAAGTTTACTTATAGGTTCATTTATTTTGTTTTCTTTTCTTAAATTTCTAGTTTCTTTATTTTTGAACAAATGCAGATATGTAGGAAACATCCATACACAAGTAACTGAACCACTTCTCCAAGAGGTTTTTGCAAGTACTGGTCCTGTTGAAGGGTGCAAGCTAATCAGGAAGGAAAAGGTAATGAATGAATGCTTTCATTGATCTGAGAACTCCACAGACATTGTCTGTTACAAGGACTAAACAGAAACATATCAATTGAATTAAAGGAAGGCAAAATCTAACCTACCAATATCTTATAAAGTGTAAGAATAAGACTATATTTGGATAGTGTATAACATTTGAGTGAGCTATGCTTCTTAGTTTTCCATTAAGCGTTAAAATGTTTGTATGCTATTTTGTTATTGTTGACTTAACCTTTTATGTTTGTTTATGCAGTCGTCATATGGATTCATTCACTACTTTGATCGCAGATCAGCTGCTCTTGCAATATTGTCTCTTAATGGAAGGCATCTGTATGTGGCTTGCCTTATATGATTCCCCTCCATTTTGTTTTTACCCACTTTATTGATCTGGGAATGTCTTTGCCTCACTTTGTGTTGTGGTTTGTAGATTTGGGCAGCCTATTAAAGTAAATTGGGCATATACTAGTGGTCAGAGGGAAGATACATCTGGTTTGTTACTGTTTTTGTTTAACATTTTGATCGAACAAATACTTGTTTAGTCATTTGAATTCCTACTTAAGTGATCATTTTGAGATGCAGGTCATTACAACATTTTTGTTGGGGATCTTAGCCCTGAGGTTACAGATGCAATGCTGTTTGCCTGCTTTTCAGTCTATCCTAGTTGTTCGTGAGTTCCTCCTTTCATTTCTAGTGTGTGCCTTTACGAAAAATTTCTGTTTTCCAATATGCAAAATCATAGAAATTTGGCAGAAGAAATTTAGGTTCATTATTTGTCTTAATGATCTAATCAGTTGGCCTAATACCTGTCTGGCTGTGTGCTGGTTTAAGTGATGCAAGGGTCATGTGGGATCAGAAGACAGGACGTTCAAGAGGATTTGGATTTGTGTCCTTCCGAAATCAACAGGTATTTTTTATTTTGAGTTACATATTCCACGTCTTTATTTTTTATTTTTGTTTCATGGTTTGACATACTTGTTCCTGTTCAGGATGCCCAAAGTGCAATAAATGACTTAACAGGTATGTACGATGAGACTGGAATATTTCCTTATCTAGAGAGGTCTCAAATCAAGATTAGTGGTTGTTCAGATTATAGCATTTTCTGGGTGGGAATGTGTGAAAGCACGGTAATTCTGAGCACCCCACCCCTTCCAAAGAATATTGCATAGAAAAAGAAACATGAAAATACAAAATTATAATTGGACTTATAATTTTTTCAAAGCTGCAATATCCGGCTGTAATGTGAATTCTTTTCATTTGTCATAGGGAAGTGGCTTGGAAGTAGACAGATTCGTTGTAATTGGGCGACCAAAGGTGCTGGTGCTAATGAGGACAAGCAAAGCTCTGATGCCAAAAGTGTTGTCGAACTAACTAATGGCACCTCAGGTCAGTTGCACAGGATCTGAAATCATGAGAATTAACTTTAGGAGGTTGATACGGTTGTCTGAACCTCCATTATTTTGTTATAAATTTTGGGAGTATATTAGCTCAGCTGCTTAAATCATTGAGCTGGAGAGATTGATTTGTTTTTGAATTTTCTTGTTTGAAGTTTAAAGGTGTTTGATCTTATTTACTGATTTCAAGGCAGACAATTGCCGGAGCAAGTAGTTTTACTTTGTTTATGTTTCCTATGCAGAAGATGGCAAAGAGGCTTCAAATAATGAGGCTCCTGAAAACAATCCTCAATATACTACTGTTTATGTGGGCAATCTTTCTCCAGAGGCAAGAGACTTTTCTTCTCATTCACTATTTCTGGGCTATTAATCATTTGCTCATCTTTGAATAATATCTTTTCCATTTGTAAATGCATGAAGTTCGCCTGATGTTCTTGAACAATTCTACTTGCTCGAAATCTTTAATTAACTTGTTTTTCATTCTGACAGGTAACTCAGCTTGATCTTCATCGCCATTTCCATTCACTAGGTGCTGGTGTGATTGAGGAGGTCCGAGTGCAGCGAGATAAAGGATTTGGTTTTGTAAGGTACAGTACTCACGCGGAGGCAGCTCTTGCTATTCAGATGGGGAATGCCCAATCCCTTCTATGTGCAAAGCAAATAAAGGTACGGGAATGGGAATGGTGTGGACTATCCCAATGCATCTATACGGAATACTTTTGTGACTGAGTGGGCTATTAATGATGAATCATCGTCAAATGATCCTTTTCTGGGACTGAAGATTGACTTAAATTTCTGTTCTACTGTGCTTGTAGTGCTCTTGGGGTAGCAAGCCTACGCCTCCGGGGACAAGTTCAAACCCGCTTCCTCCCCCTGCAGCAGTCCCCTTGCCAGGCATCTCAGCGACAGATATCTTGGCCTACGAGCGGCAACTAGCAATTAGCAAGATGGGCAGTGTTCATGCCTTGATGCATCCACATGGGCAACATCCTCTTAAACAGGCATCAATGGGAATGGGTGCTGCCGGAGCTAGCCAGGCGATATACGATGGTGGATTCCAAAGTGTTGCTGCGGCCCAGCAGTTGTTGTACTATCAGTGAGACGAGTCTGTATTTCTCTTTAATCTATATTTGAGCGTTTCATCTGAGTTCTAAACTTGTAGAAGTTTTTTCTGCGCACTATCTAGTGGTGAGGTTGTTCTTGTTACCCTTGGATTGAAATCATGTGCTTGGCCATCTGTATGGATGTATAAGGTACCTATTACATGCCTTTCTGTTTTCTACCATGTAGAGGTGAGTTGGGTGTTATCTATCATGTGGGGATGAGTGATTACTATTATTAGAGAGGAATGGCTGTTACTCTGGAGAAAATGATATGCCTTAAAGCTTCAATTACCCTGAAGTTGTCATAAATATGACTTCTGGTATTCCTTTCCTTTCTGTGTTTTCCTCTTTGGCCCTTGATTTATTTATTTATTATATAATTTGAACCATAGGGTTTAGAGTAACAAAATGAGATATACAACAAAAGGCTTGAGTGGAGGGAGATTCCTCCTCTGCTCTATGGTTCTTTCCCACCTCCATTTCATGGTATTATCCTTTAAAAGCTGTATTTGGAAGCATTAATTATAAAGGGATGTTTGTGTCATGGAACAAGTTAAACAGGAATTACAAGTTCACTGAAAATTATTTAACTAATGTCAGTTGAATCGAGTTCGGAAAATGAAGTATCTAAAGCACACTATTTGTTTATTTTATGACTAAGAGAATTTATTCACCAAGCCGAAAAGCCGAGGAAGATGAGATGTGAAAGTGTACTAAAACGATGCCTTCCGTTGGCCCAATCGCAAAACGGTGAGTCTTGCTTGACCCATCAAAATATCCACATACGAACGTTGCCGTTTTGGAGCGGAGTAACTACGCTTCCCCCTTTTTGAAGGGTTTTGAAGAGGTTTTGAAGTTTCTTGGTTTTATAGATCCCACTCCCTCAATCTCTGTCTTCTCTTCCGAACCGGGTCAGCTCCGACCCGAATGATGGAAGTTGAAATGGAAGCTTCACCCTCCTTCTTCGACCCCCAGGATCTCTCCGACAGAGAGCAGTTTCGTCGCTACGGGTACTCTACTTCTTACTAATTACCTTCCTTCTCAAAAAATTCAAATCTGTTTCTTTTGATTGATTTCTTTTTTCTATTACTAGAAAGAGGCACTCGGCCTCAAGCTTATCGCCGCAAAAGGGAGACAATACGCCTTCGAAATTCAAGGAGTCGAGGCTCTTATACGAGGGCCACAGCATACATAGCCCCACCAATGCGGCGCTCCTTCTCGAGAACATCAAGCAAGAGGCTGATAGCATTGACGGTTTTCACTTTGATGCCGCTCCCGCCAAGTCCGAATTCGGAGCTGACTCTATCCGACAGTTCGCCAGTCAGTCAATTAAGACTTTCAAGGTTGAGGATGATTCGTTCACTGATAGCGCCGATGCTACTTTTGCTTTGTTTGCTTCTCTTCTCGATTCTTCTATTCAAGGTCGGTTATTGTTTTGCGATGTTTGTATGTTAACCAAGTTTCGACATGTTTGTGAATTTATGTGACTGTCGTTTTTCGTCATATTGCAGGATTGATGTCTATTCCTGATCTGATTTTAAGATTTGAAAAAACTTGCCGAGATGTTTCGGAGTCAATCAGGTTTGTCTTCTGTGTTTGGAGGGTATTTATGAGTTTGATAAAATGACTGGCCTGAGCTATGAGTTAGGATCTCTAATTAGTTGTTAATCTGAGACACTTTCGTATTGGATGCGATTAGGACCTTTGATTCCCCTTAAGATGAATGCTTCCTCCATGATTCTTGTATTTAGTTTAAATATACTTAAGCATTATTACTTAATTACTGATCATGCTTAAAGGCTGCAAGAATGGATGAAGCTCTTATTATTCACGTTGTTAGTTAGTTGTTGTTGTTGCTCATGGGTAACTGGACTGCACAACATTTACTTTTACTGTAGATATGGATCTGGTATACGTCATAGAGTTGTGGAGGACAAGCTAATGAGGCAGAAGGCTCAGCTGCTTCTTGATGAGGCTGCAACTTGGTCTCTTCTGTGGTATCTATATGGGAAAGGCAAGAGCTTATCATTCCTTCCATTCCATTTTATGTGTTTAAGAATTTGAATTGGGGATTGGTGGTGCTCATCATGGTATGAGTTTTCTTTTGTTGTACCTTTTTGAGCTTCTTGTGATGTATATGCTTTATATCTTGTAGTGACAGGGGAGCCCCCAGAAGAGCTTATTGTGGTACTTTTCCTTGCATTGAGCGCTTGGCAGTTTCTGTTTGCTTAGCATCCTTTGTGTATAAACTAATAATTTCCCGCTTTTTTTTTTCCTGATGGCAGTCACCATCAACCTCGCATTTGGAGGCTTGCCAGTTTGTGGTGACTGATCATACAGCCCAACTTTGCCTTCGAATTGTCCAATGGCTGGAGGGATTAGCCTCTAAAGCCCTCGATTTGGAAAGCAAGGTGATTAATTTCATCAAATATAATTAGGTTTTGCAATACTGAGGAAAGATGTTTGTGTTATTTTTGACCTGAATATCCTGCAAACAATTTGGCGCTTTTTTTTTTTCGTAAGATGTACATGAGACTAGTGTGAATCAACTTCTGACTTAACTTTCTGATTTTCAATATACTATTCTTGGGTTTCTGATTCACAAGATAAGTCTTAATATGTTTTGTTTGACATGTACATTGGTTAATTACTGCAGGTGAGAGGAAGTCATGTGGGCACGTACCTACCCAATTCTGGGATTTGGCACCATACTCAACGGTTTCTGAAAAAAGGTTCTTCTAATATAAATACCGTTCACCACTTGGATTTTGATGCCCCTACTCGCGAGAATGCTCATCAACTACCAGATGACAAGGTACTTTCTTATACATCTTACTAAGTCTGTTACCCTTCCAATTATGTATTCATCCTCATTATACTGCAATTGTGCATATAAATTTCTTTTGGTTCTGACTTCTGTGAAATGATTGTTACTTCATTTTTGGCACAATGAAGTTTATGGAAATTTAGTTTAGAGTTTGAATTATGATACTCCATTGTGCAAAATTGCAGTCTACATATACAAACTTCAGAATAGTTTCATTTTGTTTAAAGCAGCAATTTTCTTTCACTTCTGCAGAAGCAAGATGAATCCCTTCTAGAGGACGTCTGGACACTATTAAGGGCAGGAAGGATGGAAGAGGCGTGCAACCTTTGCCGCTCTGCTGGACAGGTATCTAAAAAACTGTAGGGAAATTGAATTAGTGGATATGATTGTCTATTTGTTATTTACTGGTCATATTGATTCCACTTTGGCAGCCGTGGAGGGCAGCAACTTTGTGTCCATTTGGAGAAATGGACTTGGTTCCTTCCATTGAAGCCCTATTGAAGAATGGGAAAAATAGAATACTGCAGGCTATTGAACTAGAAAGTGGGATTGCCCATCAATGGCATCTGTGGAAATGGGCTTCTTATTGTGCCTCAGAAGTAAGCATGAGCTTCTTGTACCATTTTCTTATTTTTGAACCTATTTCTTCTGCATATTTGTTATATCAGTTTTGTTTATTAATTTATATTTTCCGTCTTCAACTTTATTCTATAGAAAATTGCAGAGCAAAATGGTGGGAAATTTGAAATAGCTGCATATGCAGGCCAATGCAGCAACTTAAAACGCATGCTTCCAGTATGTACAGACTGGGAGGTATTGGTTCCTCTTTTTCTGTCTTACGTTTGTTTTCGTGAAACTATCTTCTCTGAGGAGAATCTGATTATGTAAATAGTTAACAATGTGATAATTATTATATATGTAGTCAGCATGCTGGGCGTTGGCAAAGTCTTGGCTTGATGTTCAGGTGGATTTGGAATTAGCCCGCTCTCAACCAGGAAGATTGGAGCAGCTTAAAAGCTATGGTGATGGTCTTGAAGGAAGTGCTGGGAAAATGGATGTTGCATCTCATCCTTCAGCTGGACCAGAAAATTGGCCACTCCAAGTTTTGAATCAGCAACCCAGGAATCTTTCTGCCCTTCTTCAGAAACTCCACTCAAAGTATGTTTATGATATCTTATTTCTTGTTTTGATTGAATATTTAAGTTTCATGGTATTGTTCTATCATTATTTGGCGTACTCTGGATACTCTGTTGAGTGTGATGTTTTCCATGCTGTAGCGAAGTGGTTAATGAAGCTGTTACTCGAGGGTGTAAGGAGCAACAACGACAAATTGAGGTCTCTCTCTCAGGAAACTATCTACCATGATATTCGTTCCATAATTCAAATGGTTATGCACTTCACAACTTATTTTGCATTGCATTAGCTACTTTGTTGATTTGAGTTTCTTGTTAAATTCACAACATTGTATGACTTGTAAGTTATCTGAGCAATTTGCTATTGGACATATCTCTCAAGCTTTATCTTTTACGGCAGATGGATCTTATGTTGGGTAACGTACCACACCTGCTGGACATGATTTGGTCTTGGATATCTCCTTCCGAAGAAGATCAAAATTTTTTTAGGTAATGTTCTTTGGATCTCTTCTTTGATAGCAAAAGGTTTGACAAAATTCAAGATCTTATTAGTGCTCAAGCTAATATTCTTGTGGTGATCTTTCTCATGCACGCTTTGGCAGTCATTGGTTAGCCATGGTTGTGAAAAAGGGAAAGCAAAAGATTATTATGTGGTTATGGACCTGCTTGGTCTGGTCTTGGGAAGAACAATTTCAGGGCACCATTGCATGAACCAATGGCCTCTCATATTTCATATGCTCATAACATGTTTCTTTCCTCCCTTGTTATTGCTAGATGTATTTATGAGTGTGTTGGATTAACATGCTATTTCTCAGTTGTCATATCGACCAATTCACTATTATGGCTTCTGTCAGGCCTCATGGTGATCCTCAGATGATAAGATTTGGTGCTCACCTAGTGCTTGTATTTCGGTATTTACTTGTTGAGGAAATGAAAGATTCTTTTAAGGAGAAGCTCATGAATGTTGGTGATCTTATTCTACACATGTGAGTATGTTGGTCTACGGCTAATTAAATTTATCAGTTGTAATTCAGAGTTCCACTGGATTTGAATGACTTTGTAGCAATCTCAATGAAAGAAGCAGGCAGGAATAAGTGGGCACATACATATGCAAACTCATACACTCCGGTTGCACACACACACAGAGACAGATACACATGCACACATAGACAGACAGGCAGACACACAATTAGAGAACTTTAAATTTGCACATCCACGGCCTTGCTGTCTACTTGTCTGTTGCTTGATTGATGTAGACCATGGTTCTATGGGAACTAAAGTATGAGCCCTTCATTGTCTTCCTTTTGACGTTATGAGTTTTAAGGTGATACTTATGTGGTAGCAGCCCAAGTTATCTGCTGATTTATCCTAGTTTAAAAATCCATATCTCAGGTATGTGATGTTTCTATTCTCAAAGCAACATGAGGAGTTAGTTGGCATTTATGCTTCTCACCTTGCTGGCCACCGTTGTGTTGACATCTTTGTGCACATGATGGAATTGAGGCTAAATAGCAGGTATTTTTGACTGGTTATTAAGTTCAAATATTGTTTCTGTATCCCTCCCTTCTATTCATTTACACGACTGAGGTTTGCATGTTCTGATACATTTTCTATTTGTTATAGAAGATGTAGATGTCTGGGTACTTAATTGTAGTTCATCTTATATGCGTTGATGGAGGGTGGTGGTTGTATTCTGTTTTTCTTTGCACTTTTGGGACACAAGCTTATTAGGGAGTTACCATGGCTGAAATTAAAAGCCATTAAAAAAATAAATAATTAATGAATAAGATTGTGGTCTACACTAGATGAGATCCTTTGGTTGGAAATCTTTTTACAGGGGTACAACCTTGTAGTAAGAGTTCCCATGACTCGTGTTCATCATTGGTCTGCCATTTTTCAGAACAGAATCTATGAAAATCTGTGTCAACCTGTGTCTATTTTGACTTGCCAATGTTTTTATTGTTTTTCTGGTGAAATAGTGTACACGTAAAATACAAAATTTTCCTTTCTGCAATGGAGTATCTACCCTTTTCTTCAGTGGATGATTCAAGAGGCAGCTTTGAAGAAATTATTGAGAGGTAGTTTTATACTTGTGAGTTCAGAATAAGATGTGAAATTGACAACATTTTCAACATATGGCTGGAATATCTGATCATGCTGTATAATAACAGACTGCTTTCAAGATCCCGGGAGATCAAAACTGGAAAATATGATAAATTATCAGATGTTGCAGAGCAGCACCGATTGCAGAGTCTTCAAAAAGCAATGGTTATCCAATGGCTCTGCTTTACACCACCCTCAACTATTGCCAACGTTAAAGATGTCAGTACCAAACTTCTGTTGTGGGCGTTGATGCACAGGTAACATATTATGCTCTTCTGAACAATAAATTTCATAATTGTTTATACATCTACCAGACAACCAACTTATCTCTTGCTAATAATGAGTGTCTTCTGTGCCATGATCGTACTAGGAACATCTTTTATCATATCAAGGAGTAAATTTTTGTTGCTGTTATGGGTCCTAATTTCAAATTGCCAGTATGATCTTAACATGGAAAATAGATAAAAGAGGATGTTAATATATCTCGAGTGCTTAAAATAACTCTCTTTTTCTCTCGAGGGCAATATATGCATACTTTTGAGACACTTGCTAACTGATTGTTCATAATTTAGCTTTGCCTGTTTTATGTTGCTTCTCTTCTTTCTTGTAACTTTGAACTTCTCTCTGTGCAGTAACATATTGTTCAGGGAGTTTGCTTTGGTTTCCCTCTGGAGAGTACCAGCAATGCCAATAGGTGCACATGCATTACTTAGTCTGCTTGCTGAGCCCCTGAAACAGCTTTCCGAAATACCTGATACCATTGAGGATCATGCTTCCAAGAATCTGAACGAGTTCCAAGATTGGGTACGTTTCATGTTAGTCCACTTACATTGTTTATGCACTTCTGTCTTTCTGTTCCCGAAGGTTTACTTGGATTTACATGACTATTTCAAATTCTTGGAAATAATATACATGACTCTTTCTTAGAGTGAGTACTACTCCTGTGATGCAACTTACCGGAACTGGCTTAAGATTGAGCTAGAGAACGCAGAGGTTCCTCCAGCTGAGCTCTCAACAGATGAACAGCAAAGAGCCATTTCAGCAGCTAAAGAAACCCTAAATTCTTCTATGGAGTTGCTTAAAAGTCAGTGACATGGATTAATCTTTTCAAGTGGTGATGTTTTTGTAGATGTTGTATTTACAATTTCATACAAGCTGCTTCGACACTGATTTTGACATGAATGTTGAATTCTTGTTAAGGGAGAGACAATCCTTGGTTGGCATATGTTCGAGATCAGACATATGAATCAGCAGGACCTGTATTCCTTGAGTTGCATGCCACAGCTATGCTGTGCTTGCCTTCAGGTGAATGCCTGTCTCCAGATGCCAACATTTGCACTGCATTAATGAACGCTCTTTATTCTTCAGTGAGTGAGGAAGTTGTGCTGCATCGCCAATTGATGGTATGCCTCTCATTCTTTTATATTGGGATATGAAATTGATGCCTTTTCTAGAAGTTATGAGAAAAGGAAAGTTTCAACATCTGCGGTTCATACTTATAATTATTGTTGCTTTTGTTCTGTTTTGATCAACTCTTGGGAATCAAAACCTGTATTGTAACTTTGAAATGAACATGTCCATGAAACCAATGGCATTGATTGAACATGGCTGATCTTTGATTGCAAGTCATCATTGTGTTTAGAGGCCATCCCTAAAACTGTGAGGTTCTTGATCCCTGTGGGAGTATGTTATCAATGAAATTTGGAAGCTACTGAGGCTGCAGCCAACGGCTGAGATAGATTAGTTCTTTCATAAGTAAATCAAATTCTTAGATAGATAAATAATTTGAGTGCGCTGTCCCAAGTGAGAAAGGGTTATCAAGATAGGCCAATTCTTGGTTTTGTGTTCACATGATATTATGCCCATGTTACTGCTGTAGATTGACAATGAGTGTCCTATCACATGATTTTAAAACTTTATGGGAGTAAATAAGTAGCAGTATTCAAATTCTGTGTTGAGGATACAATGGCAGTTAGAAGGACATCCACCTTCACCCAGCGTGCAGGAAGAGGGAAATAAATTTGGAGCAACTGTTATTTTAACTGCTAGCTCTAATTTTCTAAAATCATTACCGGATGACAAATGTGGGAAAACAGAATTGAATCATTGAACTTTTTGTGCATCAACCGTTACAATCAACTTTGCATCTGTTATTATGTTATGATTGTATTGTGATGAAAACCTCTATGGCAGGTAAATGTTGCCATTTCACAAAGGGACAATTACTGCATTGAGGTTGTTCTCCGCTGTTTGGCTATAGAGGGTGATGGACTTGGGTCACATCAAGTTAATGATGGTGGTATTCTCGGTACTGTTTTGGCTGCTGGCTTCAAAGGTAAAAAAGATCCATTGCATGTGTGCTTGAGGAGAGGTGTTCTCCATGGATTTTAACCACAATTTTGGCAGCGACACGTGGCAAAATTCCCATTTTAAGTCATGCAATTAGGAATCTAATATAACTTAAGCTTAGTATTTGATTGTAAGCCTGTGGACCTTCCTAATTCAGTTGATATAATAGCTCTATTGCTAAGATTGTTGAAATTTACCCTTTGGCGTAAAGAAATCACATCTTTTCTGCTTTTGAATGGAATCTAGGGAAATTCAGTGAATATTAAACTGACTGTATAGTTGTTCATCATGTGCAATCATAGAAGTCCAGTGAGTTGGTTAATGAGGCAGTTGAAGTAGCTATGAGCATATAGAAGTTGATCTATGATGGCGGCATGACATTCTGAACCAGGTTTTTATGTAATTGGTACAGGCGAGCTTTTACGGTTCCAAGCAGGAGTTACAATGGAAATTTCTAGATTAGATGCTTGGTATTCAAGTGAATATGGCTCCTTGGAAGACCCAGCAACATATATTGTGCAGGGCCTTTGTCGTAGATGCTGCCTTCCTGAAGTCATTCTTCGATGTATGCAGGTAAGTTGCTTCTTTACAAGAATAATGCTGTGTGTTATGTACGTTATTTGCATATAGGTAATTCTGGTATGCTTTTGTTTTATAACCGAATGACATTGTCTACCCTCAGGTTTCTGTTTCACTTGCGGAGATGGGAAATCCACCAGAAGATCATGACGAGTTAATTGAGGCTATCAGCTGTCCAGAAACTGGATTTTTGCATTTATTCAGTCAGCAACAGCTACAGGTGATGGTTAAAATTCTCAAAACAGTCTCTTTAATAGCCTTCATAAGGACATCATGGGGCATGAAAGATATAGCTCAATGAAATTTAAATCTACATTAAAAGGATATTTAGTTTCTGTTGTGAAACTGTCTGATAGATAGGACATGAACTTGAATCATCAGTGACCTCCACAGAGGGGATTAGCAGCTGAACAGCAATGGGTTACCCTATTGTTTTCTCTCTGCTGCATTTTTACGAAGAAACTAAAACTAATTCGCCACTTCTGTTTATCATAGAGATTACTGCAGATTTCCAACTTGAATTTTCTCTCCAACATTTGGATGAGCGGTGAAGTGAATAAATTATCACTACAGTGGCACGAGCCTATATTCATGCAAGGTTGTAAACTTCAGCTGACTGTTAACTGCTTTTCTCATATCCAGGAATTCTTATTGTTTGAGAGGGAGTATTCGATCAGCAAAATGGAGCTTCAGGAGGAAGTCTAATCTTGAGTACTACTTGGCATTCACTGGGATTGAAGTCCGACGTGTATTATTTATGTGCATACAATTAGGTGATGCAGTGTCTAACTAAGAGCAAGCTAGTTGAGAGCTTGTTGTGCTAACAAGGATGCCTATATGCTTTGTAATCATTATTGCGTCATTGATCATAATCTTTTCTTCGTCAGCCTAGCAGGTCTATTTGGTCTCACCTTATAACAACCGATGCAGAGTTGTTATTGGTTTATTAAATTGGTTTTAATAAATATTTATTGTGACAATAATATTAATAATAATTAATGAAACTTATAGTAATAAAACTAAACAATCTTCCAAAACTATTTATCATCAAAAAAGAAATCATGGGGGAATTTTTATTAAATAATTAGCAAATGACTAAAATGAAGTATACTAAGCAAGTCAATCTATACTGGACCAAGCAAAGATCCGATGACCCGTGATCCAAATGTAGAAACATGGGCCAAATCCCAACAGAAAACTGTTTTCAGAAAAAGGCTTCAGACCGAGCTTGGACTAAGGTCGGTTCCAGGCCTAAGCAGCAATGAGTCTGACGGACACCGGTCTGAGTGGGCTCGGGCCGGATCCGGTCCATATCTATCTCGTTCCTTCTCGCCGATTATCTCTCAGAATTGCATATACCGCCCAAAACCGGTAAAAAAGATCCGGCCCATATCCATCTCGTTCCTTCTCGCCAAATATCTCTCAGAATTACGTATACTGCCCAAAACCGGTAAAAAAGATCGAGTTTTTCCTTTCGTTGCATCTCAATTGAGCTCCGAAATCCCTCAATTGTCGAAAATCTCCATCTGGGTTTTTCGTTAATTCTACTGTCTTTAGCTTTTCCTCCACTTTCCCGGTATTCAAGCACTCTCTAATACCCTTCAATCTCTTGATAAATTTTGCCTCTTTCTTTCTTTACAACTCATTACAGTTCTGGATTCCCTCAATTTCAAGAACTCCATTTGGGTATTCCGTTTGCTCACGCAAATTCTGAATCTCTCTCTTATTATTCACTTCATGCCATGTTTTCTCTTGCTTTCTCCTGATCTAAGTTCTATATGTGCCGCTAGCCTCAATAAGTAACTCTGTCCTTAAAACTCCTACCTTCTTTTTCCCTTCTTTCTGAATTTTCTTCACTTTCTCTTGATCCAAGCAACTCAATCTTCAAATGGGTGTCTCGTTTAAGATCTCAAAAACTGGTACTAGGTTCCGCCCCAAGGCTGTTGTCGAACCTGAGACTGCTTTGGATGAGGATTTAGATGACTCTGAGGAAAAGTCATCGGTTGGCTCCAAGAATGTAAGTATTCCGACAAAATTTTTGTTTAACGATAAACCGAAAGGGAATGGCTTAACGTTAGTTTTGTTCGGCAACTTGAATTATAGAATATAAGAGCACAACTGATATTATCTTGTTAGCTATTCATTACTATTTAAATATCATTTGGAATCCTTTGATGAAAAGCCTGTTTTAGGGAACATTTGATGTGCAGTTCGAGTTTGACGCTAGATATCTTTATTTGTTATGTAGTTTGCATTGTGGATTCTGGTAGCTTGAATCTGCACTTGGCGCAACTTGGTTTGCTCATTTTAACATGTGTTCTCTGATTTGCTCTTTCTTTTCTTTAAAGGGTGTGACTGCAGTATTCTTTATGGTCATTGGATACACCTTCCTTCCTAAGTTGTGTATTTTTGTAATTTATTGATGCAAAGCTGTAATTTCTACATGTGTAATTTCTATATGTACCTTCAACTCCTGGGTTTACAAATTGTGGCTTGTAGTTATTGCGTGCATTCGTTGTGGAGAGTGTGTTTCATGTAGGGAACTTGGTTGCGCTTCCTTAAGTGATAATCTTTCTTGTACAAATGTAGAGCTGCCACTGTGAGATCTGTTACTTGATCATGTGGAGGGTGAAGTGATTTCATATGCTGCTTTCACATGTTATAGTTTGAAATGTTTGTAATGTAGGGTGTCATTCATGGGAGTGGTGAGGTTCCAGCTAGCATCCCAAGGTCATCCATCTCTGGTCTGTCTCCAAAACTCAACTATTGATGTTCTTGTATCAGTAGAATCTGTTGAACATTTGTGCTTCCTCTTTTCAGAACATGAAGTCTCATTCACTTTGAACCTGTACCCTGATGGATATTCTATTGGAAAACCTTCAGAGGTTTGTAGGGAGTAACCCTAGCATTTTTGGATCAATTGAAGAAGTGAAGAAAAAAAAAGGTATTTTGTGTCTTTTTGGTATTTCTAATTCTATGGAGTTCGTGATTTTCAGGCCGACGTTGCACATCAAGCGACAACTCAAGATACTTCAAAGTTATTGCATCCTTATGATAGGGCATCTGAAACTCTGTTCTCGGTATATTTATGCTTGTTGCTTTTCTTCTAATTCTGATTCAGAACATTTATGCACCATAGCTGTAGAAAAATATCCTGTGCATGGATATTTCCTGTTAAAATTTTTTTTGATTGCTATTATACTTATGAGTTGGTGCTCTTTTTCCTATTGTTAGTCAATTGTTTCACAAGCTGATTTTGTATTGGCTTGTTATTTTGCTTATGTATTTGAAGGCAATTGAGTCTGGCCGGTTGCCTGGAGATATACTGGATGGTATACCCTGTAAATATGTTAATGGGACAATAGTATGTGAGGTGAGTAATTTACATACATGTTACAAATTTTGCAGTCCGATCATGAATGGAAACATTAGAAAGTGGAATGTACATATATTGATAAACAACTTAGATGCATAAAACAATCTTTTGGGCAAATTTGCAATTGTGAATCTCCAGAACTTATTGACGCTGCCATATGTTCAGAGAATTTTCAATGTTGAAACTCTTGCAGGTTCAAGATCATCGAAAATGTGCTTCTGAACAAGGTTCTACTATTTCATCTGTTGATGGGCATCCTGTTGTGAATAAAGTTTGCCTTAAGATGTCACTGGAGAATGTGGTAAAAGATATCCCGTCAATTTCTGATAATTCTTGGACATATGGTGACTTGATGGTAAGCATGGTTGGTACATTTGATTCCTCTAGAAATGATATTCACATTTTAGGTCGTGTAATTGACTTTATGTCTGACTGTAGGAAGTAGAGTCCCTGATATTGAAAGCCTTGCAACCACAACTTTGTTTAGATCCTGCACCAAAATTGGATAGGCTCTGTACTAATCCAGTTCCTACAAAGGTAAATGTTGGGTCATTATTTAAGGTTAATTGGCAGGAGCGCTGTGTTGATATTTTTATGCTTTGGTGAATTTCATTGGCAGCTTGATTTAGCAGTAAGCAGTCTGCGCAGAAAAAGATTCAAGCAGATGCCCGAAGTTACTGTCACATCTAATAATAGGACACTTGGGAAAAAGGTAAGCATAGATCGTGTGCCAGAAAGCTCTAACAGCAGATTTGGAGAATCGGGGTTTATTTCAGGCACTGCAATGCCCCCGCATGTCCAAGAGAATTTAACTGCACAAAATGTTAGTTCTAATAACATGTTAGCTCTGAGAACAAGAAACTTCACTCCAGATGGAAATATTCCAGCACTGCCTTTGGTATCCCAACAAAGGTATCAAATGGGGGTTGTAACCCCAAGAAGTATGCAGGATCAAGGGCTTGCCAGCATTTCTGGAGCCTCCCCCTCTGGGCAGGAGATGATGATCACATATAATGACAATGTGAATCCTGCTGCTTCCCTTCATGGGAAGAGGGACAATCAAGATGCTCAATTATCACCCTTATCCGGTTATATGAAGAGATCAAGGCTTACTCCAGTTGGTCTCGATGGAATTCAACAGCATTTAGGACCTCATGTGGATGGACTCCATGCATCAGATATGAACTGGAAGAGTTCACTATTGCAGCAGCAAGCGATGGCTAGAGGTATTCAGTATGCTAATGCTGGTGGCCAGAAGTATTCCCAGCAGATGTTTGAAGGGGTCATGAATCAAAATGCTGGAATAGCCTCGCTCTCCACAGGACAGCCAGTTGTGAGATTTGGCCCAAAAGAAGAACAGTTTGATTCTGACAAACTTGATGGCTCAGAGTTCAGTCATAGTAAGAGTGACATGCAGATGATAGAAACAGATGCAGGCCATTTGGATGCTTCGCAAACACGGATGCAACAAAGAATACCACATCAGCTCCTAAGACCTAATTTCCCCCAGGCAGCTTGGAACAATCTTGGTCAAGATTTTAGGAAGGAGGAACAGTTTCAGAAGAGGAAGCCAGTGCAAAGTCCCCGGTTATCTACTGGGGCTTTGGCTCAGTCTCCATTATCATCAAAGTCTGGAGAATTCTCTAGTGGTTCAGCTGGACCTAACTTTGGAGCAGTTGGTGCTACTTCTGCACTGGGATCACAAAAGGAGAAGGCAGCAGTCAATTCAGTTACTGCAGTTGGTGGAACTTCATCCTTGACGTCCAGTGCTAATGATTCTTTGCAAAGGCAGCATCAGGCCCAAGCAGCTGGTAAGCGAAGATCAAATTCACTACCAAGGACCCCAGTAATGAGTGGGGTTGGCTCTCCTGCAAGTGTTAGTAATATAAATGTCCCATTAAATGCAAATAGTCCTTCTGTTGGAACTTTACCTGTTGCTGATCAAGCCATGCTTGAAAAATTCTCAAAGATAGAGATGGTCACTGCAAGGTATTTCAATTATTATCACCTCGCAATTTGATTTTTTTTTTCAGATTTATGGCATCATACTTTTTAGTAAATGACACTCAAGGTCCCACCATCTTGTTACTGATCTCCTACTGGCTTCTGTTACAGACATCAACTTAACTGCAGAAGAAACAAGGTCGAAGACTACCCAGTGAGGAAACCCAACACATATTCACCTAAGCCTCTGATGGCTTGTCTCTCTGATTTAGCCATTGTTGGTGATTTCAAAGATGATACTTGGCCATTATCCAAGTCAATTGTTGGTGGCAGTATAAATGTGTGCAAGATGAGAGTAATAAATTTTATAATGGCAGAAAGAGCTCCAGGTTTGTTGAATTACGATGTCTATAGTATCTTATAGTTGGGAGAATTCCATACCTTACACAGCTTAAAACTTTACTTTTCTAGGGAACGGTGGTTATGTGCAGAGGATTTGTACTAGAATGATCATGTCTCAGAAGCCAAATGATGGTACTGTAGCAATGCATTATGGAGAAGTAGAGGATGGCGATGTTTTGTCAGCAGAGGATTTTCTTCCTACCTTGCCCAATACCGTAAGTTCCATTATGTGTACCAACTCAGTGGATGTAGTGGTGAATCATGAATAATTGAATGCAAAAGCTCATTGTCTTTGTTATAGCGTAATCAAAGACATTCCTTGTCATTACTTTATTTCTTGTTTACTTTCCTCCTCATATCTGTCTTTGGAGCTCAATTTAACTTTGATAGATATACCACTCACAAATCTTTGGTTGATACTCCACTTTACCTACCCTTTATTGTTCCTTTGTCAATCATCATTTTACTACCTGCAGATTTTCATTATGATAAGTGATATGTGGTCATTTTCCCATGTGCTAGACTGCCTTTTGTTCCCTGTTTAACATGGGGCATGGTTGCACAATGAGGTAGGCTGTGACATTGGTTTGTTGTGGAAGGACTGCTATATGGCCAATGAGGGTAGAAGGATATAGTTACTATAGTATTATCAATTGCCTCATAAATTTGTAATATTTTACAATTTGCTATCTCGAATTAAAATTGCTTATAAAAATACGTATGTATTTTGTTTTTGATTTGCTTTTTTCATCAATTCTTTCTGCAGCATTTTGCAGATTTGCTAGCATCACAAGCTTCCTCACTGGTATGTTAGAAAAGAAAAACCTTTTTATGCGCAGAAGATATTGTGTTGGTTTCTTGTGAACCTGATTAACGGATTGGTTTATACAGATGATGCGAGAAGGATATGCTGTTGAAGATAATATTCAACAAAGACCAACCCCCATGAATATTGTGTCAAATAATCAACAAGTTGCATCAGGAATCTCAAATAATACAGCAGCTGAGGTGCATCAATATAATGAAACAGCTTTAGTTCAACCATCCAACGATGTAAAGCCCATCCTTAGTGGAAATGCTTCTATTCCTTCATCTCCAAACCTACTAGCCAACACAAGGATACTTTCTCCTGGCAACGCACATGCTTTGCAAATTTCTCAAGGTCTCTTGTCAGGAGTCTCAGTTCCTGCAAGATCACAGCTGTTGGACTTACAACCATCTATCCAGCAACAGCAACCGCAGTTGCTGCAGCAGCAACCAACACATCATCAACAGCACAATCAACATGCTTTGATGCAACAGCCACATTCACAATTCCAGAGGTCATCATTGGTGCTTCCATCAAATCCGCTGTCTCACTTAAGTTCTATTGGTCAGGGTTCAAACATGCAGTTGGGAAATCACATGGTCAATAAGCCTTCCCCTCTCCAGCTCCAGATGTTACAGCAGCAGCAGCAGCAGCAACTGCAACAACCACCACCACCACAGCAGCAGCAACAACAACAAATGCAACAACAGCAACCACAACAACAGCCACAGCAGCAGTTGCAGCCGCAGCCACAGCAACAGCAGCAGCAGCAGCAGATGCAACAGAGGAAAATGATGGGACTTGGAACAGCCATGGGCATGGGGAATATGGGCAACAACATGGTCGGTTTGGGGGGGCTCAGCAACCCCATGGGTATTGGAGGTGCTAGAGGTATAGGGCCTGGAATCTCTGGACCCATGGCACCTATGTCTGGTATGAGTAGTACTGGTCAAAATCCTATGAATTTGGGCCAAACGTCAAATATTACCAATGTATTAAGCCAGCAATTTCGTGGAGGACAACTTACTCCCGCTCAAGCTGTATTCTTTAATAAGCTTAAGATGATGCAAAGCCGAACAAGCATGTTAGGTAGTCCTCAGTCAGGCATAGCTGGGATGTCAGGAGCTAGACAGATGCATCCAGGTTCTGCTGGTCTTTCCATGCTTGGTCAGCCTCTGTCCCGGGCTAACATGAACCCGATGCAACGGAGTACCATTGGGCCAATGGGTCCACCAAAGTTGATGGCTGGTATGAATATGTATATGAACCAACCGCAACAACAGCAGCAGCAGCAACATCTTCAATTACAACAGCAGCAGCAATTACAACAGCAGCAGCAACAACAGCAACTGCAGCAGCAGCAATTGCAACAGCAGCAGCAACAAGAAGCAGGTTCTTCTTTGCAGGCTGTTGTTTCACCTTCACAAGTAGGTTCACCATCACCTTCGACCATGGGAGTTCCACAACTGAACCAGCAGCCTCAGCCGCAGCAGCCGCAGCAGCAACCAAGCCCCCAGCAAATGAGCCAACGAACCCCAATGAGCCCTCAGCTAAGTTCAGGAGCAATTCAGGCCATGAGTGCCGGTAATCCAGAGGCTTGTCCTGCTAGTCCCCAGTTAAGCTCTCAGACCATGGGCTCAGTTGGAAGCATTACAAATTCTCCAATGGAACTCCAAGGCGTGACAAAAAGCAACTCAGTTGGCAATGCATAAGTTGAGATCCGTTTTGTTGTAGCTTGAAATGCTCGTCCAGTTCAAAGCCTAACCGGTGCCTACTTTTTTCAACATAAACTGAAAGCTTCATATATATACTACACTGGGTTGCTATGCATGGAAACTGGCTGGAAGTAGATGATCGTGTACAGATGTCATAGTAACCTAGTAACAATTAATCATATTTTCTATTTTATTAATATAATTTTGTTATTTTAAAAAATAATATTAACTATTTTAATTTTTGGATTTTCTGAGTAGTAAGGTTGATGGCTTCATATCTTTGTAATCAATTAAATGCAAAAGAATGTTCGTAGAAATGTATCCGTAAGCACAAAAGGCAAATAAGAGCATTAATTTGAAATGTTCTCTGTTTGAACAAAGCTGCGTAACGTCAAGAAGAAAAGCAATAGATCATTTGGTTTTTGAATACATCATTTAATTCACAAGCTCATCAATTACCAGTAAAGCATAACAAGTATTTTTGATAATGTTCAAACAATGGCACAATCCATAGTCCATACAAAAGATTTTCAAGTCAGTGTCATTGTTTCTCCTGCCATTTTGATTATCAGATCACCTCTCTTCCCCTTGATTCATGTATAAATTTACAATTGTCTCCATAGTAGCATCTTCCCTGAGCATAATATCTGCATAGCTGCAGCTTTTGATAGCTTTGTCTTTGTGGTAGGTTTGCCAAATGGTGATGGTTCAAGCTTCTTAAGGGGTGCTGATTTTGCACAGTTCTTAATGGTTGTTTATGTAGTGGATGATTCCTAGGATGATGAAAACCAGAAATCCCATTTTGCCAACCCCTGCAGTGCTCATGGAAAGCAAAACTGCCATTATTGACGCTATCAGCACTGTGTTTCTGAACTTCATGGTTGTTTAACTTAACTCCAATGTTTCCTGATTCAACAGAAACGCCTGACAGTCGAGATTGGGAAAATGTTGTTCCCACATTGATAGAGATATGGGACTTCTGAGGTTGGACAACTGTTTGTTGCACGTCAAGAGCAGAAAGTGATTGATGAATTTGAACTCCCTGACTACCTATCAAATGGGACAGGCTGCTTTCACGATCCTTCTTCCCTTCAGCCCTGTAAAATACAGAAAGCTACAGGAATATAAGAATACCTAAACTGGCTAGCAGTTGCACTGCACCAGTTTGCCTAAAACCTTTTAAGTGAAGATACTGTCAAGTGAAATTAAAACAAAGAACCTTAATTCTCTCAGCAACTTCTTCTTCTCTTTCTCCTGGATTCTGGTTTCTCTATCTGACCTAGCAATAGAACCCCTTGAGTGCTTTTCCATCAGAGCTTTACACCTTTCATCTTCATCTTCCCACATCTGAGGAGACAATAACAGCAAGTTTGCAAAATTTTCACCTTGTGCACATGAAAGGAAAACAATCAAGAATGCCTTCTAGATGCTGAAACCTGTCTTAGAGTTCCCATTCGATATAGGTTTCGACCCTTTATTAGCAGTGGGTGAAGTGGAGGCAGTGACATCTTCCCTTTGCTCCAAAGGACTTCTATCTGTTCATAGACACCAGAAAGTCAGCAGTCTACCGGATATTTAATCTGAACTAAAATTTCCAAGACCAAGTAGAGGGCATTACACCAGACAGATCGCCTTCAAATTACAAAGAACTGGAGAAAACATTCCTACTTAGTGGCATATCATCATTCAGTTACTTCCTTTTGATAGTTTACCCACAAACGACCATATTATAATGTGAACAAAATGGTACACCACTATCTACATAAGTCACGAAAATTACATGATTCAGATGTATCCAACTATTTTCAGCAATATTGAGATGCCCACAAAATTTAGATGGATGTTTTGAACTTTCGATCCTGAACCTAAAATGTCATTTTTCAATTCAAAAAAAGCGTAAATGAGTGATTAATATGCTCTTCTTATTTTCACAGACACCTTAATACAGCTGGAAATTTATAACTTTAATACTTCTTTTGACTCACTGTAAATGTATGCTGTTGCTTGGCAGCCCCATAGCTTTCCTTGACAATTCGACCTGCGATAAGTCTTTTGCCACAAGGAGGGCCACCAGCACTTCTTGCAGCAATATTGTACCTATGAAAACAAAAAAAGGGACAAGGAAATCAAAAACAATGTTTAGGAAACAACGCTTGGCGGATTGTCATCATTATAGCAGTCCATCGTAATCCATCTTTTATGTTGAAAGGCACGAAATATAGCTAGTAGCTCACATTTCATAAACATTTTGCTCAAAAAGAACAACATCGCCTTTGCATGCATCACCTGCATCAAGTTCATGATCATCAGTGCATGGAAGTGAAATAACTAGAATTCTAGAACTCAGAAAGAAAGTAAAAGACAAAAATATAAGAAATCTTTTGGCATTAACTTCAGAAAGCTATAAAGTGATCATGCATATGTGAAGACATAAGAGGAAGTCATGATGATTCGGCATTTACACCTCAATAATCCCACATAAGTTCCAACAACCGTTGACAATTGAACTGAAACTAATCATAAACCTCATCATGCAAATAGTTCACTGCAACAAAAGTGCATAGCATTCCAATTTGGCTTTAAACTTTAGTCTTCATGTTCAAGCTGAAAATTTGCTCAAAGATTGCTTGCCTTTACAATTCAGAACAAAGCTGGATACCGGATACTTTTCCTCTCCTCCACATTTCAACAACCTACATGATCCGAAAGAAGTGAACCATTCAAGAAAGAAACACGGTTCAAAAAGAAAAGGGTAAATTACACAGAAACACTTCATATTACTGTTGATGCTCCTTTATGCGTTCAATGAGTATGCCTTTATTGCCAGTGAGCCTCAATCCATTGCTTTTCAAATAAGCTTTGCATTGACATACTTTCAGCTTTTCTATCTTCCCAGCTGCCCCGACATTGTAAAACAAAGGTCACATCACCAGGAGTACACCCAAACCCAGCAACGTAACATCAAGTTATATGTGCGAGGCAGTGATTTCGCTACGGATCCTCATTTATGTAGCAAAAATAAAAAAGAAAAAAATTGGGAAGACAAGCATTTGTAGACTGAATTGATGGCATCTCAAGTTTGTTCGTTAAGTTTATACTTTTCTGGTAATCTACCTCGAGTTATTTGGCAGTCGGCATTTATCTAAAGGACTTGAATGCATAAGAAGCACATACTGAATGCACTGACCTTCTATAAAGTTTTGAACTTTTAAAAAACTTTCTTCATCGTCATCATCATCATCCTGTTCCAAATCTTTCTCCATGGCCAGGTCCAAATTTCTAGCACTGTTACACCAATAAAAGTTTACCCTTTTATCAAACATTCTGCAAAATTAAAAAGACAAACTTTCTTTTTCCTTGTCTTTAATGGCTGCAAATGAAGACACTAACCGTGACGTAGACTTCTTCTTGATAGACAGATTCGATAGCTTGTTTCCAGTCTCATCAATAATGCTATAACTTGGATCCATGTCGGAATCATAATCTGAATCAGACCCATCACTTTCCGTGTAATCTTCTTCGTCATCACGGTGGGGTTTAGGTTCGGAGATTCCCATAGCCTGGTTATTTTTTGCTGCTTTCATCTAACTTACTGAGTGGTGTGTTCTTCAATGCCGCCTATTTGAGGTTCAAACGGCTATTGTTAGAATTTTGAACATTATCGGGGCAAGTAGTCCAAGTGATCTCATACTGATGGTCACTGTTATGTTATATGGGTTGATATTCCAAGACCATGAGAGGTCCACTTACTAGGCCTTATTCTGATTTAGCTAAGAAGAATGTTTGTCATTACTTTCTTTTTTTTTTATTAAAGAGAGACTGCCGGAGCAGGTTACAAAATAGATCGGGAGAAACTGGTCCCCGACATATCCTCAAAAAGGATACGTTAGCACCCTAGAGGTGCAATAGTGAAGTAAGTTACACCAATATCAAAATGTACCACCTGGGTGGCAAGCCAGTCAGCACATCTGTTGCTCTTTCGATAAACATACCGATAAACAACAGACTAGTTACGGGTAAACAGTTCATGAATGCCTGCTACAATAGGGTTACTTTCATTTTCTTTTAATGCTGTTTGCTTTTTCGGAACTAATCCACCACAAAGTGATTTGATTCATTCATTAGTTGGCTGAGCTTAAGTATGAGATCCAAGTTCCATCTTGCGTTCTAGTAGACATTGATTAACATTTGTAAGAACTCGAGCAGTGAGTACGAGGAACACTCAAGCTGTCTGATTATGGTTTTAGAATAGGTTGATTAAGATTTGTAAGAACTCGAGCAGTGAGTACGAGGAACACTCAAGCTGTCTGATTATGGTTTCAGAATAGGTGCACTCATATGGCTGAAATTACTCTTTATCAACATTAGAATATGGAACTCTGGAGCATGTTTTGCAGCAGATCATGGCATAAGGGTTTAGAAGTAACAAAAAAAATCAAATGATTAACTATATCGGACAAGAGGAACATGCACAAATCAGGAAAGGTAAATA
This sequence comes from Erythroxylum pelleterianum, assembly GCA_027563865.1. Lineage (NCBI taxonomy): Eukaryota > Viridiplantae > Streptophyta > Magnoliopsida > Malpighiales > Erythroxylaceae > Erythroxylum > Erythroxylum pelleterianum. The sequence goes on from JAOQMR010000005.1 coordinate 4,882,748, forward strand.
TAAATTTGCTAACAGTATAACATCACTTTGTATCCCAAATCAATTCTAGTACTGACAAATATATGGATTGAGAGTATCAGTTCCTCGAAGTTATCTCCCATATACTTTGTCCCTTAATCTGGTTGTAAGGTAAGGGGTCTCTTCCCACTTCCATATGATAGCTGGAAGCTACCTAAATTGTGCCAATTAGACAAACTAAAGTTCAACTTCAAACTGTTGTCGAGTCTTTTCGTACATGTGATCCACAATCTGATAGTGCTTAATCTCGAAACAAGATTAGGTCATTATCTTGGAACTAGCCCTTGAAACATCATAAAGCCTGTGAAGTTCTGAGAATCTGGGACAAAGACAACCAGAGATGGCATTGCAGAGATCCAGGTAAGTAGTTGAACAAAATTTTCAATTGCTAGAAAGGCGACTAGATCACCAGATCTTTGTTTTAACCCAGAAAAGGAGAAATACAACTCCTAACACAATAGCGACAGGGGCCCATTTACGAATCAAGGCCTGCATCCCAAAAGTATAAACAAACCATTAGTAAAAAGCATTCACTGGTAAGAACCATAAGTGAAGGGCGAGAAATGCGTATAGCGTAGGAAGGAGTTAAATGGAATGTATAAACAAGTAGGCAAACAATCAGAAAAGTTAAAGCTTGGTTTAGCCTTTGCCACAAAATACAATTTTTCTATGTGCATCCCAAAAGTTAAATGCATGTGGAGTAGGGAAAACAAGAAGATGCAAAAGAAAGACAGATCCATTCATGCCAAAGCAATGGAACTAACCTGTCGATTCAAGTCTCTTGCCTTGTCAGCATATATACGAGATTCTGAAGTTAACCGACTTGACATTTCACTGACCTCTGCATCATTAAAGGAATATGCAAAAGCTGTGTTAGTACAGAGCTTGAGATGGGAAGACAGAACAGTAAGGACTCTTTTCGAGATAGATGAACCAAATCCAGCAAATGAAGTCGATAATGGGATGAAAGTTTCGTATATCATTTTTGGACAAACAGATACAACCAGCATAAGGTAACAACAGACCAAAACGTCAGGGAAATTGTCCAGCACAATTTAATTCAATGTAGCCAAAAGATCCAATCACAAAGATATCATGCAACTAAGAATTCCCATTAGACATGTTTATCCTGTCAGAAAGGCCATTTGCATTCTCATTTCCACAAATTCCTGTAGCATGCAAGCAAAGTAAGTCGTAAAAGGCATGCCTTTACGACAATCAGTTCCACAACAATTCCCATCAAAGGATCCACTGAACTAATATGTACTTTGGTGAAATGTGCATCAAACATATTAATTTCAAGAAAAAAAAAAGAAAACGAAGTCACAACAACAAAATCAATATGTAACTGAAAGTACAAGTCTCCATTCCAATTAATAGAAGAAGCTAAAATAATGTCTTTTATGGCAGCACAACTGACTGACTCAAATATCCAACCAATAAGCAAATGGTAACTTAGTCAGGAAACAGACATTTTCTCCAACTCTATAAAATATAGTGAAGCATCATTAACATAATCCCGTTGTGAGAAATTTAACAGTCAGTAATATTCTCTTCAGGTAGGCCCAAACAAGCTAGCAACAATCTGATACAGTAAAACAATCAAAGAGAAAGGAATATCTCTTACGATCCAACTTTTCACCAACACCAAGAACTTCTTGCACATTGCGAGTCATAATCTGATGGACTTCATAAAGTTCATCATTCAACTTAGCAATGTTCCGCTGAGTACGAGTATCCTGGTACAATTTCTTTGTTTTCTGTATGAAAGTATCTTGGAGAGGAAAAACAAAAAATATAAGTTCAGGCCTATTAGTGACAGTAGAATCCATGTGAAGAAAACATGGAGTCACCGAGGAGAGTTCAATTCAGTATTCGAATATTAAGAAGAAAAATTAAAAGAGGTCTACCAAATTTAATGAATGCATAGGGTCTAGCAGCAGTTTCAATTTGGGCGTCATTGACACGCTCAAATTCATTCTTGAGGTCTTCAAGATATTGAAAGGCAAGTTTCTTGGGATATGAACGGTCACACATGGTGAGGTAACATACACGTCCTTCAATAATATAACTAAAGGTATCAAGTCAAGAAATCACAGAAACTGTTTCACTTCTCAAAAAGCATAACAAGAAAACAGCAGTCAAAATGAAAAGTCAAATTTGCAAGAAAAGATCATTGTAAAAGCAACTTTAAGCAACGAACTGCTCAAGTGTAATCCATAATGTTAAGTAAGAGAACTACAATCATGATGATTCAATTTGCAAAGGTCTACTAGTCTAGTAGTACTAGAGCAATCTAATTTCGTTTGAATGTTTACATCATTACTCTTGTGAATCTGATGTTTTTCCCTTTAGTGGACACTAAGAAGGCAATCAACAAAAAGGTTAACAACCATTTCATTAGAAAGCCCTTGACATGCATTAAGAACTCCGAACTTTTTCATCATGATCTTCCCAAGTAACAGCAATTAAAGAACATGCCATCCATTCATCCTGAACACCATTGTTTAACATTACATAGTATTAAGCAGTGTACGCATTTCCACACATCTTTCAAGAGATTGAGTGACTCTACAGAAGGTTCAGACATAGTAATGGAGTTCAAGGAAGAAAAAGTATGAAGCAAACAAAGAATAATTTTGGGATGCCAACAATACTACTTTTTTGAAGTCTACACTTGAAAGTGATTATGAAAGAGACTAAAGCAAATGTGAGGGATACTGAAAGACATAAGGGCCAGTTTCAATGGACATCCTTGAAGGCTCATTCTGGTGCGTTGCAAGATTCTTAAACAAAGCCTTTACTTGCTGCTTGTACATTTCAGCATCTTTCACATCACGGCCATCATCCAATCCCTCAGCGAGAGGCAGTCCATCCGTGACACGAGCAATCATAGTAAGCTTCACCATCTTTACTTTCCCACTTCCTCGTATTTACAGAAGAACTGCATTAGTTTATCAATGACAATTAAATCCTCAAAGACCAAACAGTGACAATTACAAAAAAGTACAACGTGAGTAATCCACTAATAAAGCTTGCTGGGAGTCCTACTCCTACCCATTAAAAACTCGCATGAGATCATAATCCTATGTCTTAATTACTGCACTAGCTTGCATTTCACCAAAAGAAAAAAAAAATGCCCATTAAGAAACCGATCTCTACGGCCCCAAAAACCCAAAATTCATTCTTTCCAATGATCAAAACCACAAAAAAATTCCCAAATCCAAATGAGAATCGCAGCTTTCGCGCACAGCAAACCTAGTTTGGAAATCCGAAACAGGGAACCGACAAAAGATTCCATTTTTAACAAAATTACAGGTTTCTGTCTATGACCAATGCAACAGAAAACAAACAACCAAACAACACAAAACCCTAGTGATCTACTTCCATGAACGACGAAGATCTAACCAAAGCGAGGGAAATTACAAGTCAAACACAAATCAAAAGGCCTTTGAAATCATTGATGAACTCGTGATAAGAATTATTGAAAACCCAAATACAAGAGCATATATAGGGGAAAAACCTCAATATAGCGTCTGCGTTTTAGGTCTCCGATTCAAATGTTCTCAAGAAGAGAGACTTGTGATGGCGAAATGTGTTTGGCGCAGAGATAGAAAATTACCAACTATGGCTGTTCTTCACTTGCATATATTTAATTTAATACTGAGAACTGTTCATTATAGTAAATATATATAATATTAATTATAAATAAACAGTCCAAATTGTATTAACTTAAATGAAATTCCATTTTTCAAATATTCATAAAAATTTATAGTTCTAGAATTTAATTTCGATAGATTATTAATTATTATAGCTATATTGATTCTGTGGTCAGTCATCAAAGAATTGATTTCTACGAATTGGGAAGTGAGATGCATCATATCTATCGGTAGAGTAATCGGCGTACAGATTGATTAGCTAATTATAAGTATAGATTGCTATTAGATGTTCTCTTATTTCGTGATATTGTTAAGGGACTTTCTTCTTTGCTGTTGGTAGACTAGTTGGGGTTTTCTTATCTCATATAACTTATCTGTAATTTTTTTAACGGGCCGAAATCTAATAAAAAAATTACAAATGAGTTACACGAGATAAGAAAATATCAACTGAGTCTGCAGCAAAGGAATATATGATTTCATGATATTGTTAAGGGACTTTCTCCTTATATATATATATATATATACACACACACTCTTTCATATTTAAAATAAAAGTTGTTTTAGAGGAATTTTAATTATTCAAAATAAGTGTCATTCATGACTTTTTATGTATGTTTATGATTTTATTTTCAAAATTACCCTTTAATTTTTTTCAGATATTAATTACACAGATTATATTTTCAAAGTACTTAACATGCAATTAATAAAGGTATATTAAACATTTCATTAATTTTTTTAATAAACGTGCATCCTTTTTAAAACGAATTTTATTTTAAATAAGAGAGGTATATATCTACCAAAAGTTACAAAACGCCACAATTTCAGAAACGCAGGGCTTTT
>JAOQMR010000005.1:4930998-4941925 GCA_027563865.1 Erythroxylum pelleterianum
ATACTAAACCCTATTTAGCTCTCCATCATTTACACCTTCACCTATGTCACACCATATGACCTTCAGTCCTTCACATGTATCATTCCATATCCATAACTGCAACTTGGTTCCCACATTGTGTAGTGTTTACTTATTCCTATAGTTAGAATTCATTATTCTAAAGCATTTCTTTTTCTTTCTCAAGTGATGTTGAAACTTATCAAAAGCTCCTTTAATAAATAACCAGCTAATAAATCACATACACTCGTGAAAGATATTACGGCAATTATACTTTAAATAACTACCAAAGGTAGTTAAGATTTTTAATTTAAATACCAAAGAACAAAGATAAGAGATATGCAGTAAATTTTCTTTAACAGGTAGAACTATAACAATAATCCAAGTATGTGATATTTTGTTTTTGTATGCATATGCTAAGATCCTGTTTAATATGTTCTGTGTAATTATGTTCTATTTTGATTATTTCTAATGTTGGTATTAGAGTAGATATTTTTTTAATGTTATATGTATGCTAAAATCAAGATGTCGTAAATCTGTGTTAAAATTTGACTATTGATGATTATTTGTAAATAATGATATGAATATATACGAATATCATAATTTTTTTTAATATGTTATATCATACATCTGTTTTTCGCTTCTGATTTTTACTCATTTTATTTCCAATAATCCAAAAGCCTAGGAATGTCGGTTTTCATTTTTCTCTTCTCTCTTGAGTGTTGGGAAGATGATTGTTGAAAGCCTTCAACAGTGAAAAAGAATCGTCTTTAACAGTGAAAAATGGTTCTTACGAAAATGTTAAGAATAAAAAAGAGTTTTTTTGTATGAATGGTCTTCAACAAGAAAACGTTATTTTTCGTTCATTTTCTTTCTAGAGGATGCTTTTATTTTCACAAGCTACAAGAGAAAAGTAATAAAAAAAAAGCAGAAAACGAAACACAAAGAAGAAGAAGAAGAGACTTCTTCCTCCGCTACAACTAAGAGGCACGTGGCCTTTCTCAAGAGTTGCATTGTTAAACATGCAAGTATAATAAGACAAAAGACTTAACAAATATTTTTTTTTTGGATATATGTGTTATAACAACCAAGAAAGGGTTAAGGCTTTTGGGTTTTGAGATCCAACATAGCAAACTTGTGATAATTTTGGGCTGTAATGATATACAGAGAAAGGTTTAAAATTCAATGAATGGGTCATGTCGTCTTATGGGCTATAACTTGGACCTATAATATATGACTTTCTTTCATTAAGATTGAAGGCTTAAGCTTTAATAACCATATTGATGTTAGGCAAGACCTTATTATATATATATAGATGTTTTAAATTAAATATAGCATAAAGAATTAGAATTAAGTTTTCTAATTTACAAAAACTAATTAATTTTGTTAAATTAGTTTCTAATTAAAATAAAATATTAGAAATTAGTTTTTTAATAATATGAAAATTTTTTGTTTAGTTAAAATAAAATTAGAAATAAGTTTCTAAAACCAAAAAAATTAGAAATGAGTTTTCTAATTGTATTTTTTCGTTGAATTAAAATTGGACTTGTGTTTTCTAATTAAGTCAAAACTAATTTGTTTAGTTGAAATTAGAAAGGAGTTTCATTAGAAATTAGTTTCTAATTAAACTAAGATAAATTGATTAGTTCAATTATAATTTAAATTAGAAATAAGTTTTTAATTCTATTTGAATTATTCATATTTGAATATGATTAGATTAGAAATAAGTTTCTAATTGATTAGAAATTAATAGCATAATTTGAATAGTTCAATAAATTGCTAATAGAATTAAACTGTTTCCATAATATGAGCACGAGTTCGCTATGTGTTAGGCAAAATAATTTGTTATTTTGTGCACTCTTCTAATTCCTGAAAAATTATTTTTCAAGAAGATGCCTATTATTAAGAGGACGTCTAAGCTTATTCAATGTGAGGCACAGAAGAGACATATTGGCAGTATGTATGTAAAATTAGTCAACATGCGTTTATAATGCCTGGAGACAGTCTAACACAACATGTTATTTCAGTTAATAACATGATGCAAGAATTATGCTTTAGAGGTTGTCGAACTTGTACAGATGTTGAAGTAAAGTACATGACTTTGCTTGCAACATTACCTCAACTTTAAGGCGAACTGTTACGAATGCTCTTAAATAATATGCCTAACGAGAAGACTTATAGTTTGTTAGTGATGACATTTATTAAAGAGGTGCGTAGAAGGGAGTTGATTAGAACTTTGTATCCTATAGGTCTTCCAATGGAAATAGTAAGAGCTATTGTACATCGAGCTTCGCGAACTATGTCATGCAAACTTGTGAACTCATTTTTGCGTAAGGTTCGTTACTAATAGACTATTCGTAGGTTGTAAAACATTTAATACAATATGTTGAGCGCATTTAATACAATATGTTGTTTTATAATAATAAAGTATTGTTTTTTATGTAATATGTTTACATGTATATCATATAGAAATTCGTCTAAAGTAAGGTAATTAGGATTTGATTGTTGTATGAATGATGATTGAACGTATTAGTGGACTTTTGATTTTATAAGCAATTATGATCGAATTATTTACTCTATGAACGATTAATATGACAATAATGTGCATATATATTTCTTTCTTATTATAGAAACTTAGTGTTTCAAACAAAAAGAAAAATGGTTACTGCTTCAAAGAATATTGTTGCTGAACTCAATAAGGGTGAGAAACTCAATGGTGACAATTATGAAATCTGGAATATGAAAATCCAATATGTGTCGGAGGAGCAAGAGACTCTTGAATCGTTAAACCTAACCATGAAAGTTCTTGAGGAAGGCAATATGGCCCAGCATAAGGGGGATTGTGATGCATATGAATTATGGAAAAAGAAGAATTCTTTAGCTCGCATCACATTGCTGAGTAGCATGGATAATGATATCATGTGAGAGTTCCGTAAATTCAAAACTGCAAAGGACACATGGTCCGCATTGGCTGCTCATTTTGGAGGTGCTTCAGTGACCAAAGTGAGGTCATTTACAATTAAGTTGATACTAATAAGAAGCGCCCAGATGGTGCAATGCAAAAGCATCTGAGGTAAATGTCCAACATGGTAAGTGAGTTAAGTGATGTGGTCATGAGCTATCTGATGAACAACAAGTACAAGTTGTGATTCAATCACTACCTTAGAGTCGGGAGCATATGAAGATGCACCTAACTCATAATGGGAACATCAAGACAATGGAAGATGCTACGAGGCATCTCTTCTTGGAGGAAGAGCGTCTTGAAGCCTTAAAGATGTCTTTTGAGGCATATGCAGTTAGTTATAGATCACATGGAGCTATGAACAAGAAAAGCAAGCATCATGGTGAACCTAAGTGGAAGAATAATAAGAGATTCAACCACTCTCCTCAAGAATCCAAGAAGGAAAAATGGAACCAACATGGAAAGGGAAAACGTCCCTTTAAGAAGAACATCATAACACGTGTGAAGTGCTATAATTGTGATAATAAGGGTCACTTTGCTCGAGATTGTACCGAGCCCAAAAAGGTACAATTATATAGTACAAACATTTGTTTTGTGAATGTTTCTTGTTCTATTTTTCTAACCGAAACACATCCTTTGTAGATTGCGGACTCAGGAGCAACCAACCATATAGCGAAGGATAGAGATGCCTTCGTTGAGTTTCGTAAACTCCCACGTGGTAGTCAATGGCTTTATGTAGATGACAATTCTAGAGTTGCTGTACAAGAAATTGGTACATGTAAATTGGACATGCATGGAGGAAGACCCCTTATCCTACATAAAGTATTATTTGCTCCACAGATTCGTAGGAATCTTTTATCTGTATTAATGTTGGTTAAACTTGGTTTCAATATAAATTTCCACAGTGGTGGAATGGATTTGTATCTTGGATCTATTAATTATGGTTATGGTTTTGTATGTGATGGTTCTATTGTACTGGATTTGTTAATGTTGCAATTTTGTGGCATGGTAGACTATATCATATTGGTCAAAATTGAATCAATCGATTAGCTAAAGAAGGACTTTTAGGTAATCTAAGTTAAGTAAATCTACCTACATGTGAGCATTGTTTGGTTGGTGAAATGGCAAGAAAGCCATTTGGAAAGGGAACATGAGCTTTATATCCATTGCAATTAATTCATTCTGACAATTGTGGTCTAATGAATGTAAGGGCTAGACGTGGGACAATTTATTTCATCACCTTTATAGATGACTATACTCGGTATGGTCATGTTTATTTAATTCCTCATAAATCAGAAGCATTTGATTGTTTCATAAAATATATGAACTCAATTGAGATTCAATTAGATAAGAAAATAAAAGCATTATGAACTGATCGTAGACAAGAATACTTGTCAAACAAGTTTAAGGCTTTATGTGATGAGAAAGGAATAGAAAGATAATTAATAATTCCTAGAACTCTATAACAAATTGGTGTTACTGAAAGACAAAATAGGACATTATTAGAAAAAAATTAGGTCCATGATGGCCCAAGCAAATTTACCAATCATCTTTTGAGGTGATGCCTTGTTAGCAGCCACCTATGTACTTAATCGTGTGCCCACAAAATCAGTTACTAGCACACCATATGAGTTGTGAACTGGTAGGAGGCCTGATGTGTGGTCTCAGACCTTAGGGTGTGTAGCCTATGTTCATGATCTCTCTCACGAACATAGAAAATTAGGCCCAAAAGGGATAAAAAAGTATTTTTATTAGATGTTCAGAATACTTAAAAGGATATGTGTTCATTGGTGAACAAGGTAATGGAGGTGTAATTGAATTTGAATCACGAGATGTAACATTCTTAGATAATGATTTTCCCAAGCAAGGAGAAATAAGTAAAGACCTATTGTTATATGAGTCACTTGATCATAATGATGTTGTTATGAAGAATCAAGATGAGGAACTTCAACAAAGTGGGAGCAATTCCACAGAAAGGTTCTCTATGATGACTGATCCGAGTGGAAGCAATCTGATCAATCATGAATTTGTTTATGATGAACCTCGTTTAAGACGAAATAATTGAGGAATAATTCCCCGACGTCATTTTAAGATTGAAGAATAAATTAATATGATTGTTCTGCAAGAGGAATAAGAGCCAAGGAATGTAAATGAGGCTCTTATTGGCCTTACTAAAGAAGAATGGATGAAAGCAATGAAAGAAGAAATGGCTTCTTTAAGCTCCAATCAAGTATAAGACTTGGTTGACTACCCTGAAGGGCGTAAAGCAATTGGGAACAAGTGGGTTCTCAAAATAAATCGAAAATCTGATGGCAGTATCAAAAGATATAAGGCACGCCATGTAGAAAAAAGGATATACACAACAGGAGGGAATTGATTACGAGGAAACTTTTTCACCTGTTGTGAAGTTTGCTTCAATTCGTCTTATTCTGGCTATAGTGGCTAGTATGGATCATGAATTACATCAAATGGATGTAAAAACTACTTTTCTTAATGGAGAATTAGAGGAATAAATCTATATGGAACAACTTGAAGGTTTCACCAAGGCAGGTCAAGAAAATAAGGTATGTCGGTTATTAAAATCAATTTATGGACCGAAGCAGTCTTCAAGACAATGGTATATTCGTTTTTATAACGTAATCAAATCGTATGATTTTTAAATGTTAAGAGATCCAAGGATAAATTTACGATTTTATCTTTATACGTGGATGATATATTGATTGATTGTAATGACTGTGTATTTCTTAAACAAACCAAAGATTGGTTATCATCTGAATTTGGAATGAAAGACACGGGTGAAGCAGTATACATTCTTGGAGTCAAGATTTCAAGAAATCATTCGAAGAGATTGTTATCACTTTCACAAGCGATGTACATTCAAAGAATTCTTGAACGATTCCATATGCAAGATTTCAAACCAATTGATAATCCTATTGCTAAAAACGAAGGCCTTAGTAAGAGAAATTGTCCGTCAATGCCACAAGAATAGGAACAAATGTAGAATGTTCCCTACTTTAGTGCAGTTAGAACTCTTATGTACACAATGATGTGTACAAGACCAGATATTTGTTACACTATTGGGATAGTGAGTAGATATCAATCAAATATAGGCCAAGCACATTGGAAACAGTAAAGAGAATATTGAGGTATCTAAAGGGAACTGTGGACTATGCATTATGCTTTCAAGGCAATGATCTACGTATACGAGGGTATACAGATGCAAACTGGGGAGGAGATTTAGATGAAAGAAAATCTATCTCGGGATATGTATTCTTACTAAACCATAGAGCAATATCATGGAAAAGTAAGAAACGATCTTGCGTTGCATTATCCACAATGGAAGCTGAATAAAATCTATCTCGGGATATGTATTCTTACTAAACCATAGAGCAATATCATGGAAAAGTAAGAAACGATCTTGCGTTGCATTATCCACAATGGAAGCTGAATTTATAGCATTCTCAACTGCAGTACAGGAGCCTATGTGGCTTCATCGATTCTTATTACATTTGGGAGTCACTAAAAGTGAAATTAATCCAGTGACCATCAACTGTGATAGTCAAGCTGCAATCGCTTATACTAAAAATCCCGAATTTTATTGTGAGACAAAGCATATAGATACCAAGTATAATTATGTGAAAGATATAATTGCATGAGGAGAAGTGAACATGAAATATATATTTGCGCAAGATATGATAGCAGACCCAATGACAAAGCCAATTTCCAAAGACGTATACATTGGGCATGTAAAGTCACTAGGACTACGTAGATGTTGAAATGTACTGATAAACATTTCTCTGTGTATATTCACTCATTATAATGTCATATTTAGGATATAATGTATGATGAAGATTATATATTGTGTATCATTTGATTCATGAATATATGTGTTTTTGAATAAATATATTTTGAGATGAATCACAAGTATATGAGATAGGTTATAGATTGGCCATCACACATGGGAAATCACATCTGGTGTTTATACTCGTTAGAGATAAGGCATGTTTAAAGTTTATTATCTAGGTGGTAATTAGGAGCAAGAAACTTAAACCATAAATGCTGCAAGAAAATTGGTTCAAAGTGATTTATTAATCACTATATGTGTCTCACATTGCTAGATATGAGTTCTGAACAGGTTTTTAAGTAGATCAGTGAACTCAAGTTAAACATTGAATATGTTTGAACTATCATTTGTACGGTATTTCTTGAATGACATATGTTCAAGTTAAATGAAATGGGTAAATACTGTAGCACATGACTCGTACCATGTGTGCACAACTGACCACAAAAAAGGGATTAATGTAAGTCTTTAGATCTCGTCTTACATTGTGTGAGATCCTTGAGGTTGAGAAGAACCTCAACATATACCCTTATGACTCTTGTTTCATTCTTGAAAATTAAATTTAAGGTTTGCTACTTTAGGTTATTGATAAAAGATAATGCAAGATGCGATCCTATGGAATAATTATAGGAAAGCAAATTAAATTTAATTCGAAAGAGAATTGAGAACAGAGGAAAGTCATTTATTTTAGATCATTGACTCGCATGAAAAGTATTTATAGATGATCATCGTCTCTTTAGTAGAGAACTTGAATACAGTCATGACATAAGAAACTAAATGAGATCAAAGAAAAGTGCAAATGCGAGGTATAACCTAGGGTATAGCATACAATGTTTACTCAAGGACACATAAGTCCTAGGATCAATTTGTTAATCGAGATGTCATATACTCTTAATAGATATATGGCAATGTACTCTCGTCATATACTGTTCACACCGATTATTGAACAAGTATAAGCACTGCAAAGTTTTTTAAAATTAGATTAAAACCCATCATGTGTGAGTGGGAGATAATAAATCACATACACCCATGAAGGGTATTATGGCAATTATACTTTAAATAAATACCAAAAGTAGTTAAGGTTTTGAATTTAAAAACCAGAGAACAAAAGATAAGAGTAATTTTTTGAACAAAGACTTCTGTAAAAAGAGATATGCAGTAAACGTTCTTTAACCAGTGGAACTACCAAAAAAAATCCAAGTATGTGATATTTTGTTGTTGTATGGATATATAAAGATCCTGTTTAACATGATCTATGTGATTATGTTCTATCTTGATTATTTATAACATTAGCAAAGCGAGTCATTCTAACAAAACTCAAGAATAATTACATAAAAGTAAGTATTGTTAACAGATAATACATCTTCAAAGTATCAAAGTGATTACATGGAGCGACTTCAGGCCTATCTCATGTACTAACTTCAGCTATAAAATCATCTCTAAAATACTAGCTAATAGTTGAAATATGTACTACATTATCTCATCAGTGAAAATTAAGAAGCATTCTTAACTAAGTGAAATATTGGGGACAATATTCTAATTCTGCAGGAACTTTTGAAGGGCTATACAAGAGAAAAATCACCTCAGAATTGTTCCATGAAGGTTGATCTTCAGAAAATATTTCACAATGCCAATTGGGATTTTTTAGTGCAGATTATGGAAATTATGGGTTTCCCACAGATGTTTATATATTCACACAGAAGTTATGCATTGGTAGACTTTTACTCATTTGATTATCAATGCAATCGTAATAAACTTGAGCTTGATAAGTAGTCATGGCTCCACAAGAACCTTTTTCAATTCAAGAGCATAACGAGAGCATCCGATTTTTGTACAGAATCCATGACTGATGCTGATCGAGAAAAATGGATATAGTACAAAATATTGGTGAAATAAAATAAAGCAATAAAGAAAGACTACATCAAGTACCTGTAATCAACCTGTTTTTCGAAGAGATACCATCTCTAATACTGCGCCTCATCGTTGATAAAATCTCTCTCCCATTTTTCTGTCTCCTCGTCGACTTCGCTATAGTAGTCTATCTCGTCCATCTCACAATCTTCTTCGTCATAGTCTTCGTGCGTCTTCCTCTATCGTTGCCTTGTCCTCTTTCACTTTCAATGTCCCCTTTTCATTCTCCATCATTAATTCGACATTTTCTTCTGTCTCTCCAGTTTCGTGTAAGCTGTGATCTTACATTCACTATTGACTCAAATCCAAAGTGAGAGAACTTGGTGATGCTCTTGTGGCGTAATATATTTTACTACACGGCCAAGAGTTGTTAACGTCAATGTTCTAAAATTGTCAATTTTTTAAATTTTATTTTATCTAATTTAATAATCTTTCTTATTAAAATATGATTAGTTTATTAATTAATCAATCATTTTGTAAACTAATAAATTTTTATCAATCAATTAATTTTTATTTAATATTCTCTTTTTAATTAAACTTTAATTTTTTTGTAAGAATAACTTTCTTCAATTATTTTCAAATTTTTTAATTTATTCAATTTTTAACTAATTTTATAATAATCTAATGTCGATTTTACCCTATAAATATTAAATCTCTTATCATACTGATTTAATTTCTGGTTTGGTTTTCAAAACATTGGTTAATATACTGCATTATGTCAGCCTTAAATTGTGACCTAACTTAGGCAAAAATTAAACAATCAACCAATTATTTGTTATAATGTCCCAATTCCATCCAACATAACAAACCTACTTATCTAAATTAGCTTGATAAGTCATAATTATTATTTGTTGTAAAATGGATAAAGAATAATTTGAAAAATATTAGTGAAACCTAAATTCTTGTCACTATAATAATTTCAAAGGTGACTAAAATTAAGACCTTTTTCAATCATTTATTGATTTTTAAAAATTGATCTTCCAAAAAATGATTTTGTTAGATATGCAATTAATTGACTAATTTACGAAATTAATTTAATTGAACTACTTCATATATTAACATTCTCTTTAGCCACTAAAATTTTAACTGATAGTTAACTAATTTGAAATTTAGAAACTACTAAAACTCAATTTTAAATAACTTTATAATAATATTATTCACTTATAAGATAATGTTCTACTGTAGATTTAATTATCAACAAACAGACTTCCTGAAGGTAATTAACATTCTCTCCTCTTTCACTATAGTTTTAAATGAAAATAACTTTTTGGTGGCACGTACCGTGGCCTTCTACACCAAGCCTAGACAGTGAAGTTACAGTATGTGAGTCGTGAAGGGAACCAATGTGTCGATCGACTAGTCTCTATTGCAGTGATGTCCAGTCCAAGCCTTCATATGCTTCAAGAGCCTTCGATGATAGTCGTGAAATTACTACATCGAGATCAATAAGGCGTTCAGTACCGCAGAACCTACGTGTCTTTTGTTTGTTTTTTATTTTCTTTCCCTATATATATATATATATATATCGACAAACATGATACATATTTTTTGGATGCATGAAACTGGGTGTACTTCTCTGTTGGCAGAGCCCATGGTATCTTAATTGCTTGGTGGGCAGCGTGGTTGTCCATTGACACCCAAATCCTAGTGCTTCGAGCCCGTTAGTATAAATGTATTTGTTGGAATTTAAAAATTATACTCAAAATTAAATTAATAATATAAAAAATTTAAAGTGTAATTAAAAAGTTAACTTAAATTAAATTATTATAAAATCAGTTAAGAATTAAATAAAATTAAAGAATTTAAATTGTCTTTACTTATTAAAGAATTTAAAGTTTAATTGAAAAAATATATTATTAAATAAAAATTAATTTATTTATTTTAATTTATAAGAGCTTACTAATTTATAAAAATTTATTGATTAATTAATAAATTTATCGGTTTTTAACAGCACAAGCTATTAGTGTAAATCGAACCAAAAAGTTAGGTTAAAAAATTTTACAGTTAAACTAATCAAATCTGAAGGAAAACAAGAAGTAGATGAAGAAAGGTATTTCTTTCATATTGAGTAAAGAGCATAAGGGTTGAATATATACAAAAGTCCTCCTACTGCTATCAGCTATCTATCCTAAAAACAAACAGACAAAAACGAAAAATAGGGGAAGGCAGAGGCTGCCGAAAATAACATGTACAGGAGGCAAAAAGACATATATACA
>JAOQMR010000005.1:4948997-4976758 GCA_027563865.1 Erythroxylum pelleterianum
ATTATTATAATTATAAAACATTTGAATAATAATAATTAGACATAATAAGAATAAATTTGAATTAATTGTAATAATAAATTTGAATAATAATAAATACAAATTATTTAATAATAATCATAATGAAAAATAATCATAAAAATAATAATAACAATAATAAATTTGTATAATAATATATACAAATATTATTATAATAATTAAAATAAAAATGAGACATTATAATAATAATTTTGAATATATTGTAATAATAATCTTGAATAATAATAAGTACAAATTATTTCCTAATAATAATAAAAAAAATAAAAATAAAAATAGTACTAAAAATGAAAATAATAAAAATAATAAAAATACAAATAGTACTAAAAATGAAAATGAAAATAAAAAAATAATAATAATAATTAGTATTTGTTATATAATTAATTTATATGCATTAATAAATGAAATATATTTTACAAATACTTTGTAAAAAAATCATAATAATAAGAAGTAAGTATCAGTATATTTGAAGTTGAAACTTGAAGATTAGAAGTTGCGTCAAAACTTGACAAAAAAACAGCTCTAACTAAATGGCTTTGGACAAAAAAACAGCTCTAACTAAATGGCTTTGAAAGAAAACGGAGGCTTGGCTGACCAAGAGGAGAAGACCACACATTTGTTAAAATTTTTAAGACAAAACGATACCGTCTTACTCTTAGACAGAGTAAGACAGAGTTAAATGCGACAAGTGGTTTGCGCTCGGTAAACATAGGAGTTGAGAGAAAATTAGCGAAGATATCTGCAATCTGTGTAAAGGAAGAAGTGTGTGGTAGAGAGATAAGGAGGAAGGGAAATCTTAAAAAGTTTTGAAAATTTTACATAAAAAACCTTTTTTTTTAAAATTTTCAGTAAAATATTGGCCATTACAATGCAAAACGGGCAGTACCGACTAGCATTTAAACTTGGTATAACCCATTTTTTATTTTGTACCGGTTTTGGTCCAGTACGATACGTACTAGTATTTATAATACTATCTCCAACTATTTTTATTGTTTTTTCATTAGTAAGATTTTGAATATTTTTGCTAAGAAGTTTCAATAGATAATCTTCATGTTCACATTTTTCTTTATTTAATGATTTTAATTTTTATTTAGTTTATAGGAATATAATCAGAAACGTAAGTCAAAATTAAGTTACAGTCTATAAAATACTGTTGCATACTAAAAATTATAATAAGATTCCACCTAACTTTACTATTAGAATTCTTATAAGTTTCCAAACATGTGAATATATTTACTTTCTATTTATTTATTTTTCGAAGAATCATATCCCAAATTTATTTTACTTTCCAGCCAACTAAACAGGCTAAGGGGCTTTAGAAACCAGAAAAGGAATTCAATGCAGGTCCAACTACTATAAATTGAAAACTTAAAAGCCCATTTTCAAGAACCCCATGAATCATTGGTCCATTGCATCAATCTTTGAACATTGTGGCTCTCTCAGACGCTGCCACGTCAACACCGAGTCAAGGGATCAGATGAGTACACACTATCAATATAACGTACACGTGCAAACATTGGATCTCTTGCGATGCTTCGAGACGTTTCCACGTGCCCACTCGCGAAGTTTCGTTCTCCGCCATTATATGTGTCGCTTCCGTTTTCCCGGTATCCAAACAGAGACTATCAACTCTTGCTCTACACACCAGCTTCTAGGAATTGCTATTTCCCTTTGTTCCTTCTTGTTCCCGCCAAGAACCTTACGAGGAACGGGCACTATTAACTGGTAAGAATTGTCATTCATCGTTTATAACTTTCTCCTGCATTTTCTCGGAAAAATGGCCAAGTAATGATTAATTAACCATAAATAGTGTTATTATGGTACTGCTTGTGTGAGTTAAGTGGTGTAGTCAAATGGCTCGTTGATAAAAGAAAAATTTAGGAGGATAAGTTTATATCTTTCAGCACTCTTCTTCCATGCTGTTGGGAAGAAAAAGTATTGAGCTTTATGACTTCTGAAAAAAAACTTGGTGCTTTACTTGGGTGAACAATTAGAGTACAAAATAATTGAAGTTGGAAACAGAAAGGATT
Organism: Erythroxylum pelleterianum; assembly: GCA_027563865.1. Lineage (NCBI taxonomy): Eukaryota > Viridiplantae > Streptophyta > Magnoliopsida > Malpighiales > Erythroxylaceae > Erythroxylum > Erythroxylum pelleterianum. The sequence goes on from JAOQMR010000005.1 coordinate 4,951,061, forward strand.
GATTCTTTAATGGAAATGTAAAGAATGTAGAATTTTACTAGGACGATATTGCTGGTTGTGTTCTTGTACGTGGTTCATCGAGTACTTAAAAAAAAAAAAAAACTTATGTTCGGCTTTTACAGGGTGATTGAGCTAAGTACGATTTGTGAGGATGAGTATAGCAGTAGATTCGAACGTGTTTGATTCAGTGAACCATGTATTCAGTATCCCAGAGAGCATTGAGAAGTTTATGTACTCTGGGAGGTCTAACGATAACAACGAAAACAGGGGAGTGGGTAGCATCCCTGCGGACATTTTGGAGACTCCCAAAGATTACATCTTTAAATTGGATGTACCTGGCGTGTCTAAATCCGATGTTCAGGTAACTTCTGCAGTTTCCTTTTAAAGAGCATATGTACTAATTCTTCTGATTGGTCGTGAATTTAAGGTTTAAACTTGTTTATATGCTTATGCAATTTCTTGATGATGGGTGAACAATGTGTAGGCGACTGTTGAGGATGAGAATATTCTGGTGATTAAAACTTCAGGGAAGAGGAAACGCGAAGATGGGGAAGAGGAGGGCTGCAAGTATATTAGGCTTGAGAGAAGAGTACCTCAGAAGCTGATGAGGAAGTTCCGGTTGCCGGAAAATGCAAATGTGTCGAGCATTAAAGCCAAGTGTGAAAATGGAGTTTTGACCGTGGTGGTTGAGAAGCATCCTCCACCACCCAAGCCCAAGAAAGTCGAAATTATCATCTCTTGAGTGAAGATTTAGGGAGCACGTCTCCGAAAGCACATCCCTAGTTGATGTATCATTTGCCTTTAACTTGTTTTCAATCAGTCTGCATTGCCATCTAGTGTACGTTAAGTGTTTGATCGTCGTTACTTGAATGTTTCCTATTTACCTTGAATACAATACTATGCATTTGAAAGATGGACCCTCCGGTCAAAACTGAGATATCCATACGCAACTTGGATACACATTACGTAGGAAAATGTAGAAGTATAGAAAACGATCTCCTGGTTTTCTATGCAAAAGTGAACGGAAGCTCACTTGGATGATTTTCTTTTCTTCAGTGGTTTTGGCTTCCGCTTCTGCTTCTTGGCGGATTTCTTATCATTTGGACTGTCCTCATTGAGCAGATGCTCGTATTCTTCAAGACTTGCAAATGGGGACGCACCAACTTTGTTGCTAGATTTCCTCTTCCTTTTCTTGTCATGCTCATCTTCTTCATAACCTTCAGCATCCCCAATCTCAATATCTTCATCATCCTCACTTTTATCATGAGCATCCAGGTCACTGAAATCTTCCCCTTCCAAAACATCCGGCGGCATGTCCATCTCTGTATCACTGACCTCACCAATAAGTTCATCGTCATCTTCATTCGTAAATTTGTCCAAGTCATCATAGTCATATCCACCATCTCCATCTGATTCAAAAGAAGGATTCGCAGAGTCTAACATATTCTCAATCTCCTCGTTATCACTTTCATCATCACCAGCCACATCGTCGCCTTCACCCACATCAAACAAGTCTTCTGCAGCCTCTTCTTCAGCTCCCTTCTTTTTCTTCTTTTTCTTTGGCTTTGAGGTATTCATTTTGTTCACATAGAACTTGTGGAAGACGAGATCTTCTGGAGGCACATCAACCTCAGCCAGTGATAGGATCTCTGGCCCAATTAAGTGATTGTTCAGTTCAAGCTGAAACATGAAATTATTTAGACATCGGATTAAATAACAAGGAATAAGAAACAAATACGCAGACAAGCAAAGTTATCAATCAGAACAATCTAGCTAACCTTCTTGGCTGGTTCAATTTGAGAGCCACCATGCCATGTAGTCTGTTTTGGTTTCTTTTCCATGAACTTACCAAGAAAAGCGGTAAGAGATAAATCATTTAACGGGTTTCCATTATAAACAATATTGGCGCCAGAAAGAAGAGTTCCAGCCATTGTGGCAACAGATGGGTGCACATGTGAAGCAAGTACCATCAGTTCCCACCAGCTTGCTCTATCTGCTTTACTGTTGATCCACCAAAATTTGAAATTACAGAAAAACCGCAATTAAACAAAGATATGCTAGCTAAATTAGCACGTTACACAAGTAGGGCAAGGATAAAACAATCATTTGGAGCACAACTGTTGGGAAAAGCTGATATACCAGTAAGAAGGTTCTCTATGTCGCGGGTCATAGCCTCCAGGCAAGGAAGATGATTCGGATAGCTGAGGTTGGCTTCTACTAAACTTAGACAATGGCTGAGATTCTTGATAGTCTTTTGAATTGTCCTCAACAAATAATTTGTCGGCTTCATTTGATGAATCATCCTCTGAGCTCGAGTCCGTAGGGTTTTCTTCATCATCTTCATCCTCTGAAGAATCACTTTCTTTGATAGCCTTGGTATCATTTTCAACTTCAAGAGTGCTTTCTACTTTATTGGACACTCCATCAGGTTCATGATCAGCCTCTTCCACTACATCTTCAAAATGTTCAATATCTTCATCAATGGACTCATTCTGGATAACCATGTTCCTGCAATCGAGAAATGATCTCTTGGTCATTCTTTAATAATTAAAAGAATACAAACTGCAAAAGTATGGACATGCTTCATCAGAAGCCAACATTACCACAGCGGGGGCCTTGCTTTGAGAACTTCAGAAAGGATAAAGAGGCATCCACATGCAAATTGAGGGGGCTGCTGAAGGGCGACCTAATCAAGTATCAAATGAGTTACACCTCTGAATGAAGCACTTTCAAGCTTTTGAGTTAATCTATTTTATAGTTAATAGGTAAATCCATTTATAGTCATAATAAATCTATTTATACTTATAATGCTAATAGGTAAATTATTAAACTAATGCAAAGGTTTCCTGAGCAAATATAATATGTACAGCTTCCATTTGCAGTCATTCCTCACTGGCATGTAGGAGTGAATCTCATATAATTAGTTAACTTTGTTACTGACCTGCAATAACCGCTTTGCAAAGGCAGATACACGCTTCAAGTTGACATCATTTTTCATGACTCTTAGGATAAGTCCAATAAACATTTCCACCTATAGAGACACACAACACAGGGGATAAGTGAAATCAGGCTATGCAGCTTCCCATATCATTGCCGCTAGAAATTCCTTCAATGACTCAATCTCCATACAGATCAATGTAAAGTACAGGAATAAAGAAATACAAGCATTCTTGCCTTAGAAGTATTCATTGCAGCAGGAAGTAGCAGTTTTGAGTACAAAGCCCTGTATAAGCGGTCACTGACAATCTGATTCTTGGATGAAATTTTGTCAAGAAGCATCAGGGCCTGAATCCCAACATTGAAATTCTTTGAATGAACCTGAACAAATAAAATGCTTTAACAATCCGCTTCATAGCATCCATCGAGTTCAAACACAATAACAATTAGACTCCGTAGAGAATGAAAGTATACCAGTTGGAAGAGCATAGGCGTTTGGACCTCAACAATGTCATCAGCCTCATCACTTGCAACATATGGGAAAGCTCTATTAACTCCCTGAACAAACAAAAAGAAGAAAGAAGTAAGTATACAGAGTTAACTGGTTTATAAGTATGAAAAGAGATGTTTACACTGACCGTTAGAAGAGCGGATAGAAGTCTTGAATCTAATTCTGCATGAGATTCTGGTGTCTCACTAACTTTTCCCTCCTTGGAAGGATTTTTCCTTTTTGCTTTTCCATTTTTGTCTATCTTCTTGTTACCATCTGCCTCAGTAATTAGCATCTGAAAATTGTGCATCAGAAATAAATATCCATTTCCGAGTTATCTATTCCCAACAATTTTCATCTACTTTGGAAGCATAAACATACAGATTTTCACAGCAATGGTCCGCTGAATACAATAAAGCCTTAAGTAATAAAAATTCATCTTTGTCACCTTCAATACTTTCCCTACTCCACCCACCAAAACAAAAAGAGAAATAAATGAACAAGATGCACAAAAAAAGGAAAACCAACAGAAACAATATTAATCATATTAAGACCAGACATTGGTGATAAATGATGTTGAATTAATACATATTGACAGACCTATCATGGCTAAGGAGCAAATTATATTGAATGAAAGTTTTGATTAGTACAAAAATATCCTTCAAACGAAATTGCATCAAGGGGTAAGTCAACAATAAGAATACACTGTAATGACTTTTCAGAAGTAGTAACTCCAATCTACCTTGAACAAAGCAAAGTATACATCTATCAAACGTTTTGCCACCTTTGGTCCATCTCCTTTATGACTCAATCGAATTTGGCTCAAAAAGTTGACCTGAATGTCAATGATTAATTGTCAGATTACAATGGGAAGATCTCATGAAAATAATTTTATGATTTTCCACTGGAACACCCTCATGGTTGTGGAAGCCAACCATTTCAAATAGCACATCCACACATAATACGATAAAAAGTTTTGCCCCAATTCTAAAGCTTTAGGTAATCTTTAGCAGCAGAAAGATAACTCCCATCCAATAGGATGTCCAAGATGAAAATATATAAACAGGTTAAATTCTATTGATAGCAAATAAGTCTACAGTAACTGAAAGTAAAAAGATTCTATAAGCACAGCCCAGGATAGAGAACTGGGTGTACTTACAGCATGATATTTGGCTCGTAACCCCAAATGAGGCCGAAAGAGAAATGAGTCAACCTCATCAATCACCACAGCCTGTGAAAAGAATGGGCAAAAGAAATTAACCAAATATAGACTTCGGACGGTAAAAAAAGCAATGGTGGAAATTTAAGTCTCTGAATTAAAAGCTTCACCTTCATATTTGGATGGTCTGATAAAAGGTTTGATAAGTGAAAATCAGCATTAGAAGCACCCTTATTTTGAGGATCACCTAGCTAGAAGTATTAGATCACAAAAGGCATTAGTTTACGAACTATAGCATTCAAATCCAGGAAATTTCTTAAAATGATGTTGAAGTTAAATACAGCATCTTACTTTGTTAATCAGTGCAGATAGCAATCTGCGCTCTTGTTCTGATTTGTTCTTCAACAGGGCATATATTGTCTGAAGGAAATATCATAAAAGAAAGTTTATGATGATAACTCTCACTAAGTATACATATACATATCACAGGTATAATGAACAGATTTTGACAAGTAATTTGGGGAGAAAGTGTAAATATTTCAATCAAATTCACGAGTGCGTTACATTTCAACATTCACAATTGTATGACTGTTGCAGTGTGCAACTTTATAGGTTATTTGTTGAACAGCCACATTAACAAATTAATTTTATTAACATCATTACTGGGGAGAGAACTTCACGTTTGAATCACTGATTCAAGACATAATACGATGCTTCGTCTACTCCAGTGGCAACCCATTATACCAAGGCTTAAAAGGAAGAACAAAGTAGGGAATCATTTTAACTTACAATACTGGAAGTACAACAAAAAATTGTAAGCAGAAATCCTAGTAGACGAATTATTAACCTTCAATGCCTTGTCCTTTAGGATAGGTAGCATATCTCTTGACGCTTCCTCAAGTGCAAAAACAAAACGCTCATACCTGATCATTAGTAAAATACAGATTTCAAGTTTATAATTTAAAATAGTACTTGAATTTTAATTTTAAACAACAAAATAACTCTTGATAAATGAAACCAAAATTAACAGGATGGAGAAACATAAATATGCATTTTGGCAGCTAAATTATCCTGTATCAAACATGGAAAAAGAAGAACAAACATCAAAGTAGAGAAGACCCTAATTTTGAAAATAAATTCGCATTTAATGCAACAAAGATATGACAGAATCCTACCTCTGCTTTAAGCATTCTTCCCAATACCAGAAAAGCAGGAGAGAGTAACCATCTTTTGTTTCTGGAAGATTGTTTACAGGCCTCTGTAAAAGGGTCTTCAGCTTACGATCAGGTAGCAAACTGGTCACAAGCCAGAAATGGCATATCAGTATGCAATAAAAGCTATTTAAGTGAACTCAGGTATAAGGATCTCACAGATGAAATCAGGTATTAACCATGTGCAGAACTCGCAGATGGTATAATGTAAAAGAGAAGATAAGCCCACAAATAACTGATAGGTAACCTCCAAAATAATATACAATATAACACAGACAATTCAGAGTTGGGGAAGGAGAGGTAAGAAAACAGTATTAGGAAAACCAGAAACCTGGATATGAAAAGCTCTTTCAGAGCTTCAAATCCTGTCAATGCATGTCGCTTCCCCACTTTTGATGTTATCATTCCTGCAAAAACATTTGGTTGAAGTTCAAGTAAAGAGAATGCTACTGATGAAAAAATTTACAGCTTAATCACATACATCTTTTAGACAAAGAAATTATAAATTACAACTATCATCAATAGAAATGGGATAAAGTCGGAAACTGAAAATAGAGACCTTCTAAAACTATCCACTAATGCCTCCGCCTCAAAATTCAGTTTTAAAAAAAGAAATTAGCACAAGTCAAAAACATTACAGAAAATGAATATTACACAATTCAGCAGAACATGCTTACCAACAAGCGCATCAAGTGACCGCAAATTGGCAATAGGATTATCTCCAACAAGCACGGAAAAAGCAGACACCTTATCAGCAGCAGTACCAGATTTTTGAGTAGCCAGCAGCATCTTAATATCCCCGCTCTGCCCTCTACTCTGCTCATAGTCTTGCGTATACTGCCACATAAGCCTCTCTCCCAACTCCCTCTTCTTCTCCACCACACCCTTCAACTCCTCCAAACCCATATTCACTTGCAACTTGCCCTTATCTTCACCACCACCCAACACTTTCTTCTCCAACTCTTGCGCATCCATATGCCACACACCTATAGTGCTAGCCTTCACCAAAGGCAACTTTGGCAGGCCACTGTACTTATTAGAAACTCTCCCGCTGTTGCCTCGTCTGTCACCACCATCATCAAGTGACAAAACCGGAGGCTTGGGAAATGGTTTTTTGGAGCCAACTTTGGATTTTGACTTATTACCATTACTCTTTTCAAAATTCTGAGACTTCCCATCTTGTGATACCTTATCAAGACGAGTTCTTTTCTGGTTTTCAACGTTGCCCACTTGGGATTTGGACGTTTTCGAGCTTCTAAGCCGACCACTTTTGCGAAAATCAGAGTCGTTGAAACCAGAGGAAGGGGCAGAAGAAGAGAGGCCAAGTGAGGAAGCGAATGAAGCTACCTCTGACTTTAACTGGTCCTCATCACTCGCTTGATTACTTCTACTACTTGACATTTTTGAGGGCTTTGAAATGGCCATACTCACGAAGGAGCATTAGCTAAGCAGGAAGGCAGAAGGCTTTAGCTCATGGACTCGCGTAGGGTTTTAGCAATGAAGAGGTCAACCCATACGCTGTCGTTTTGTGAGAGGTGATCTTGCATTGTTCACAAGCAAAGATGGGCCTTCGTTCTGAAGCCCAAAAACCCTACAAAACCTCTAAGGCCTATGCATTCAGCGTAACCCTAAAAGCCACCATCTTTTCCTACTCGCCACTCTGTGTTTCAAGCTCCGCCAGCGGCTGATCCTTCTTTGCTCTTCACACATTACACCAACTCTCGAGCAAAAGCCATGGCAACTGCCACAGCAGCTACCACCCAACCCGCTCGGACTCTTTCCCAGAAGGAGTTGGACATCCAAATGATGTTGGCTGCTGAAGTTCATCTGGGCACCAAGAACTGTGATTTCCAGATGGAGCGTTACGTGTTCAAGCGACGCAATGATGGTATTCCGATCTATTTTCAAGTCGATCTTATTTTATATTGATAATATGATCTTGGTTGGTGTAAAGTTGGGTGCTTTAGCTATACTTTCGTTTGTTTGATGATTTAAGATGTATGCTTTGTGGATTTTCGAGATTAAATATGTTGTGTTATGGGATTTTGCATGTGAATTGTTCTGGGTTTTTAAGTATGTCTGTGTTTGTGGAGGTTCAGAAAGATGCTGGATTTATTGGTGCCATGCTTGCATAGTGATTGTATGGAATGAGTTCTTACTGTTGATTGTTTCTTTCAGAATAATGGTAGATTGTTATATGTTTGAGTGCTTGTGGAGGATTATCTGGGTGGATTACATTTCTGATACCTGCTTACTGTGATTTTATACTTGCATAGTGATTGTATGGAATGAGTTTTTACTGTTGATTGTTTCTTTCAGAATAATGGTAGATTTGTTATACGTTTGAGTGCATGTGGGGGATTATCTGGGTGGATCACATTTCTGATACCTGCTTACTGTGATTGTATAATACCTAGTTAGCTGCTTCAGATAAAGTTTTGGGTTTTTCTTCTTGTCGAAGGCATTAATGTATACTTTTCAAGATTTTTCAAAGTTCTTTTAGTGTATTATGAAGGGAAGGTAGTGTCCATGTGCTTGCCTCGTTGGAGTGAATATGGTGTCGAGAGTATTTTCGCCTCTAGTTTTTTTTTTCCTTCACCTGGACTATACACTTGAATTTATCTTCCAAGTTCCAAACTTTAAGACTTTGGGTAGTCCTATAATTTTGCACTTTTATGATTTAAATGAATGTTATTTATTGTCAGGAATTTACATCATCAACCTTGGCAAAACTTGGGAAAAACTTCAACTGGCTGCCAGGGTCATTGTTGCTATTGAAAACCCTCAGGACATTATTGTTCAGTCTGCTAGGCCCTATGGTCAGAGGGCTGTCCTGAAGTTTGCCCAATACACTGGTGCCCATGCGATTGCTGGAAGGCATACGCCTGGTACATTTACCAACCAGCTCCAAACATCATTCAGTGAGCCACGCCTTTTGATCCTCACTGATCCAAGGACTGACCACCAAGTAGATCCATGTGCATCATTAATATGAGCTCATACTTTTTCTACTTTTAGCTGTTTCTTTGATGACCAATTTTATGTTTTAATGTGCACATCTTGTAGCCTATCAAGGAAGCTGCCCTTGGAAACATTCCCACCATTGCATTCTGTGATACTGATTCTCCCATGGGGTATGTGGACATTGGTATCCCTGCTAACAACAAAGGAAAACATAGCATTGGATGTTTGTTTTGGCTGTTAGCGAGGATGGTACTTCAAATGCGGGGTACTATTCCACAAGGACACAAGTGGGATGTCATGGTAAGAATAATTATTTAGAAAGCAATTCATGCGTTTGTTTGTGTGTGTTTTACATGTACTATCTCACACATACAAGGTAATAAGTTCCAATCCCCTGATTTACTTTCCATGTACAGGTGGATCTGTTCTTCTACAGAGAGCCAGAAGAAGCTAAGCAGCAGGAAGAGGAAGAAGCAGTACAAGCTGTTGATTATGCCCTTCCTCCTACTGATTTTGGGCTTCCCTCTACCGATTGGACTATGCCTGATAGTCAGTGGGCGGCTGATGTCGCTCCAGCACCCATTCCTGCTGTTCCTGCTGCCAACCTCTATCCAGAGCAAGGTAAAGTTTTATACAAACGTTAAGTGACTGAACTGTTTTGTTTTATGTTGACTTATTTTTTTCTGGTTTATTTGTTGGAACTCATCCTTGTGACAAAAATATAGGTGGATTTACTGGGGAGTGGGATGCTGTTCCTCAACCACCACAATTTGCTCCTGCTCCTGCTCCTGCTCCTGCTGCTGCTGCTCCTCCAACTGGTTGGGATGAATAAAGTAGATTATCATCATATGAGCAAATATGATTTTTCAAATTTTGTTTTCAAGCAATTAGTAGTTACCGAGAGATTATGAAGTTTAAGTTGTGAAATGGAAATTTTCTGGTTTTTGTTATCTGTCTCATAGAAGTTTAATTCTAGAAGTTGGATAATCTAGATTTTGATATTGGTTCACACTTTCCCTCCTTATGTTTTCTGTTACTATTGACCATAAACTTTGATGTTGTCTTAATACAATCCAAGGCATAACATTGTTGGATATAAATCGACTCTCTTGAGTAAAGAATGTTTGAATATTTTTGTATTTCTAGCAAGCTGCTAAATATAGATTTAAAGGTCAAGTTTCCATGATAGGTACTTGGTAAGCAAAAGAAAGCCTTTTGGTCTTTGAAGAAAACAAGTGATCTTGCTAATTATTATGTACCGCTGCTAGTAAACAAAAGCTTATTATTGTACTTGTCAAATTGTCATTGAAAAAAGGGTTAATTAAAAAAAATTAAAATTTTATTCCATTTTACAATTATATTCTAAATTTTAATATTTTGAACTAAAGTTCAGTAAAATTTGAATTTTTTTAATTATCCTTGAAAAAACTAAGCTAGCTGAGCCATGTGGGAAGAATAGCAGTATTTCAGTTGAAACTCTTTGAATTGAAAGGTTGTTCAAGGAATTGGTCTTCTCAATGTGTACGTGTGGTGGAAATGAGAGGTCAACATTAAAGAGGGAAGAAAGAAAAAGAACTGGAGCTAAACTTTGGTAAATATTTACAATTTTAAGTGATTGCTAAGGAACTACAAAGCTGAATATCAGTTGATTGTGCCTATTTTATCCTACTCGATTCTTCAATCTTTGCCTGCATGGGGGAGGTTGGCGATTGTACAAATCCTGAATCTTTACACCTGAGGAGTCACTTTTTGTTTCAAAACTTGCCGGAATGGTTATCTAAACTGATCTCTTGCTCTTCTATTTTTTTCAAGGAAATCCACGTCCTTTGGATGGGATCAAACAGAATATGTCTCCAAGAAATGCTGACTGGAAACCTTCAAAGGAACAGCATCTCTCCTCGACTTACCCACATCACAAACCAGTCTGAGAATCCACCAATTTCATCGGCCGAGAGGTCGGTCCCAGTTTGACTCCTTCCCTAAAAGAAAAGGCAATAACAGTATGAATCTCTAGAAGTATGATAATCCAATATGTAAAACATGGAGTATTTTGGAACTGCATAAGATCAACAATGTCCGGTGAGCGTACGTAAAAACTTTAAGCTTTTTAACATTTATGTCAAAAAATCAAGATGAAATTCTCACACCAGACTAGGACATGAGATAAGATTAAGACTGGATGAGAAACATGTAGCTGGTCAAAGTTGCATGCTCTCATTGAAATTATTTTCTTCTATATAAAGTGTTTGTCCGTAAGAATGTCAGCTTTCAGTTCACCTGCTAGGTATAATATGGAAAAGGTAATGCTTCCTTTTCTACTTAGCTGCATTTGGTTATGGAATCAAACTAAACTAGCATACCCTTGGCTTCAGATATCTGATTATTTCAATTTTCTAAATGTCCCAACTCGATCATTGGTTTCAACCCTACCTGTTTTATTTTATGTAAATAGATATGATACAAGGACTTATAGTTCAATACAGCTTATAATGATCAAATTCAGATTTTTTTATTCTCTTTTTGAAAGTTAGATTTTTTGATATTTATTGTTCAACAACTCATCCGAACGTGATATCTAATAAAATCATGAGATTACTATGTTGCCGGTATCAAAATACAATATACTAACCTTCAAGCTGGATACCGACTCGCTTGCAGATGATGATTCAATTTTAAAGTCATTTCCAAGATTCTCAGATGACAGACCAGTCACAGACCTGCAATGATAAAAAGATATGATTGTTGTCAGTAATCACATTTATGCTTCAAGTTGATAAACTAACAACAAATACATACCTGTCGCTTGGATCGTCCTCACATGAATTCCCAGCTGAAGATAACCAATCCAAATCAAGAAAATTTGAGCAGCTACATGCATCCCCATGTTCATCAAAGCAAATGTGATTGCTCTCAACAGATTCTTCTTCTTCCACATCTTTGAAAAGCTGTCTGCAGGACATTGGGGAGGTATATCTAAACAAAAAGAACAATTAACTAACTTGGATCAGTTGCTTGTCTTTAATTTTTCACTACACTTATGATAACCTTATTTATATCGAACATACAAATCATGAAATTCATGGATTAAATATATCTAACTAGATGAGACACAGATATAGTTTTGTAAATTTTCATAGAATAGAACAGCCAATGAAATTTCTGTGGATCTCCAGCCAACATGCAAGTTTAATTGGTTTTGTATTGCTTGTGCTCATGACCATCATCTCCATCTTTAGGAAATCAGAAGTCCTAAAGAATATGAACATGGGACATGCATTCTTAATTTTGTATACATCCAGAAAACACACAAAAGCGTATCCAAAAGCATAATGTTAAGCTCCAAATTCAGAAGAAAAAGGGCAAGACATTTACAGCATAGTCATCGTTCCCCAATTTTTGACAAGCGAACAATACAGGACCATGACTGATAACATACCTAGAGTATGATATGTCAGTTTCACAAGTTGAGATTTCTGGAGTTGAATCTGAAAGACCCTTATTAGCTCCATGTTCTCGTTCACATAAGGGCTTATTGTTTCCAACGCTGGCCACTGTGACAAGGGGGTCACTTTCACACAGGATATTGCCATCAGAGAGTGATCTTTTGAAGATTGACCTTCAGATACGAGATATTAACATGGTAAGTTATATGTGCAGAGAAAACTACAGGTATGTAATACAATTAACATGTACTACTATATGTTAACCTCTAGAGTCTAGTCTATTATTAACATATAGACAACTCTCAAGTCTCATAGGAAGAAAAACCGAAAGCTATTCGCAAGGCTGAAACTTAAAAGGAATTGACCGAAAAGTATCACTAGGAGTGGAGCCTGCAGCTTAATTTGACTCAACTGGGAGAAGCTTACCAGCTACCTACATTGTAAGGATTGCAGACTGAGAACCTGTTCATTAAACAAGCACTTCCCAATTTGAAATAGCTTCTTCTGGATCAATATAAAGGTAGACATTGTATAGTAATTGCTGGTTCCATGAATACATTTTCTCTTCGTCTAAAGTCATACCTAAAAATTTCCATGGTATGTTCATTCCACATGCTGTGTCATAATATCCTTTTATGTTATTGTTAGCTTAAGCTTATCCACTTTCCCACAAACCATCACATTCCCTATCTTCAAAGTGTACCACTCCCTTACTGACTGCTATATATCATTGCTTGTGCTACCAAACTCAATTCTAATATTCCCATTTCCATGATCCCCATCATATAATTTTGCATTCCCTGTAAGTTGATGCCAGATAACCAGTTGCGTACATTGTACATACTATTGATTATTCCCTTCACTATCACTCAAAAACAGAGGCTATGTCATCCTTTAGTGACTGAATACCATCTTCATCATCATTGATTATGCATCATGATCAATATGCATAGAGAGAAAATTTTCTTATTAAACGTAAAAATTTGAAAAACCTACTTGGAAGTAATAGAAAGTAAGAAATTGTAAGAAATGTGAACCTGGAATTTTCATTAACCAAATCAGGTCCACGCTTTCCAACACTGTAATGCTGATCTGAATTTAATTCCCACAGTGCTGGCTTACCTTCCTGGGGTTGGAAGTAACCCAAGAACCTGTATAAGATTAGCCAATTTCAGAATAATGGGAACCTATCCTATCAACTTTCATTCCTCAGAGGTAACTAAGAAATTCAATATTGTTAGGCAGTGTTAGGAAGTGAAACGACAAGTTGACAACCACAGTTAAAAGCAGGGCATATGGCTTACACATTGATGGCATTTTGTTTTTCAGCATCCATATAGGCATTACTGTAGTACCGCTGCAGAGTTCTGAAGAATTCCTGGGACTGAGTTGCAGCTTTCCATTGCCCTCTCCTCTCAGAAAATATCTATTCAAAATCGTCAATATATAAAGTCAGATAAAAAGCCGGAATTCCAGTTGAAAGGAACCAGAAACTATGGGACCCCAGAAATATTTAGAAAGATTAAACAAAGGATGAGATACCATTTAACATGGCCACATGAAGTATAAAAGATCAGCTTTCAGGTAGTAAACTAATAGCTTTCATTCCAAAAATGCAATTTCACAAATGTTTTCATTCCCCTATTACAATATAATATATCGTATTTATCTAGAGTTAAATAAACAGGAAGAAAAAGACTAGCATTCAGTGAACTCAAAAACTGCAAAATTGAGGACCAAACCAAAATTTGCATTCCAATTGGTGGTATTTTAGCGAATAGAGCCCCCTGAAATCCATCACAATTACCTTGTTGTGTGCAGCAGATCCACCATATTGCAGTGCAAGAGTGTCGCCCATTGACTCATAAATTCTCATCAGGTTCTCAGCCAAAGGGTTATATAAATCAATATTCGGGTGCTCAGTAAATCCTATTGCAACCAGCTGACGTCCAAGGGCCACCATTCCATATGCATACTGAGCAACATTTGTGCGGTCCAAACAGTCGATGCAATTGGTCCTTAGAACTCCTTTTTGGAATACTGGACCCTTGAAATCCTGATTTCCATTTCCATTACCATCGTTGCTAATATCAGAATTCAAGTTCCTGCAACAGCTGGTCTCATTGTGAGGATCTTTAAGACAATGGTCGTGATTGTTTCTTCTGTATAACATATTGTATTTGCAAAATCGCAAGTAGCTGGGAAGAAACAAACTAATAGTAGTATAAAATTACCTATAATAGGTTGATGAATACATACATCATCCTTAACCATTCAAGTTCAAATTGTTCCCTCAACTCACAGGTTAAAACAGAATAGAAAGTTCCATTTCAAGCAGAGGATGCATAGACTGCGAAAATTGGTAATTAAAGGCTGCTTAACCAAAAAAAAAATGACTCTAGGGGCTTCAAAAAGAATGAGAAGAAGAAAAAAAGAAACAAAGCGAATATCTTATGCAACTTTCAGGTAACTTACTCAAGGTATGAAGATGTCAACAGTCCATTGGATGTTAAACTGGGTGAAATTTGGCAACAAAAGATGCCAGTCAAGTTTAGCGCATATGTAGCCACTTTGCCTAGAAGAGCCAATACATTAGTAGCTCTGCTCAATGCAAGCAAAATAATTCCTATTAGTGAATCTTACCATAATTGGGAAAATAAGAGAATGTGGACAAGGGAAAGAGATATACTTTCTAGAATGTCTATGCAAATCCCAGTGAAGGAACCTTAGACGATTTTTCGGAGATAATCCTTTATTAATAAACCTGATAGCATTTGCAAACTCTGCCCGAAGTATGGTTTCCCGAGGCTTTTTTTCATGTGTCTGTCAGTAGCAACAAATTTGCAAGAAATGCAAGTTAAGAGTGCATGGAAATCAAATTTATCATGACCATGAAGACAATACAAATTTTACACATACAGAAAGAAATCGCACGATAGTTGCAACAGGCTACCTTGATTAAATTCAAGATAATAATTGGATTTCCATATCTTTTCACAAGATTTTCAAAGTGTAGTTTTGTTGCCTCATAATTTAGGTCCTTCCTTGATACTGTAGAATAAAAGGGAAAAGGAAACCCAGTTAAGCATAGTCATACAAGCAACCACTAAATAACAGCTGATAGCAATTTTAGTACAAATGATGTCAGGCTTTAGATTCAATCGCGATGTCTCCTGCGACCAGAAAAGTGGAATAGAACCCCGGTTTTGCACAACGGAACTTATTCGAGTTGGATAGCCTTCAGGAACATCTTCAAACACTATTTGCTCAGTTTCAACATCATTAGCAACTCTACCCTTCTCATTCACACCACGTTTCAAGTACCTATAGTAGGAGGGGATAATCATAAACTGAATCTACAGATTACATCACATCAGCTGAAGGCTTTTTGTAAAGGAGATTATTCACAAATCCAGAGCACTGAATAGAGATTGAAAGACAAAATCAACCTGGAATATTTCAAGTATTTAAACAGGGCGTCCATACCTTGTTCCTGCATAATGTCGAGAGCGTCTTGCAATGAGAGTTAGCTTTAAGTCCCTGCCGGAGACCGATAGTTTCACCTATACCCAAAACATGAAACACTCAACATCAAATGTATATTATACTGGTTTAGATTAAAAAATCTCCCAAAATGCCAGGACAGATGTATGCTCTAAGGTCTCACTACCGCTAACTATCATTAATAATTCTCCTAAAGAAAGGAATTCCAGTCATATTAGCATGTGTAACAAACTTCATAACTTGAAAAATAAGAAAGACATCATCATTAAACAAGCAAAGAGGATTGAGGGACAGATGGAGAGACAAAGAGAGAAATAGTCGACACACATAATCTCAAACTTATTATGACATTTAGCAGACACTGAGAACAAATCATGTTTAATGATTAAAATAAATGAAATAGAAAGAAATCTTCTGTGAATAATAACCCATCCTAGCAAGAAAACTTCTAAAAGTATGTCCACATAAGATGACAGATGATCAATCCTACTTCTACTTTCACTAATTCGGTACATAATTTTACATATAGAGATAAGGAAACAGCACCTGCTTAAAGAAGCCATACACCAGTGCCACTGTCCAGCGAGTATTTTTGAGATTATTCCGAATTCCTCGAGTTAAGAACTCATTCCAAACAAACATAGTTTCATAAGGGACTTGTCCTGCCCCCTCATTTCTCAAGTTTTTCTGAAGACTATGCATGATATGGTATGAGTAGCTGAAAAAAAAGTCCCTTGAGAGATCCACCATGCAAAGAAGCTTCTTGTATCTACATAACCAAAAAAAGACAAGGAAAGTTAGTCGATGTCAATAAGTTGTTGGATCAGCGGTTGAATGTTTAAACATAAAGCGATTGATGAAAATGAAGAAGATGAGAAAGAAAGAAAAGAAAGTGAATTTTCCCCCATGGATACATATACCTTGTCTTATGAAACATTATACTAACATCACAGTGGCAATGATGTATGCCCCTGTAGATACGTGAGAAACAAACTGGCAATGGCCTACATAATATTATCAACTATAAAAGAGAATACAGGAGCATCTAAATTTCCATAATGTGACAGTAGATGTTCTGTATTACATATAAGGAAAGCAGGAAAAAGCAACAACTAAAGAAAATACAATGAAAGGTAATGCAACTAGGCCACCAAGAGTTATATTTAATCACAGAAACCCTCATCATTAATTAACACTGAAGGGCATATTTACAGAAAAGTGCAGAGATTACCTCCACCGTGTTGAACCTGTCTACTAATATATGAAGGCAAATCAGATATTTTGCCGCAATCCATAATCAAATGATAACAAAACAAACAAACTAGGAAGAATTCCTCGTCTAATTACAAATGAATACTGGCAACTTATAAATAATCTCATGTGTCTCTTTAGAAGTACCAAGTACATATTAGTGTATTACATTTACATGCAAATTTAACAAAGGACCTGTTCTCGCTCTTAGAATTAGTCATATTGGACAGCACAGAGGAATGTGGAATAAGGATCATCTTGCTGCTGGCAATGGCATATATTGCATGTCCACAAATAATCCCAATTTTCCTTTTTTTAGTTATCAACAGCATGTAATAAGGCCCCAAAAATTTAATGAATCCTGGGTAAGAGGAAAACCAAAATGATTAGTAGGACACAAAATAGAAGCACAAGCTTGTGATGAAGGGGTTCAAGAAAAAGCGTACCAACAATTCCATAACAAGTGGTTACTAATTTAAGTCCTCCAGTCGCACTATTCCCTTCATGTATTCGCTTTAACAGGTCAGAGCATTCACTATCTGAGTATATAGTCACATCTTCCAGGATACTAAGTTCAGATGGATCCAATCGATCAATCTTTAACACCCTCCAAAAGGTTCGATTTTTGTCTCGTCCTATCATGTAGAAATTCTGTTGCATGTAACATTAATTAATTAAAAATTGGATTCAACTCTACTCATGTGCATGAAAGGGTAATATTTTCAAAAAGCAGCTTGCATAATTTCAGTGGGTTGAATTCCAGTTCAAAGGATATAAAATCCAGTCAACCGATAAGAGGCCCTTTAGCATCATTGTAATAGGTAACAGAAAAAGAGGAAAAGTTAAGAGAAGTCAGCCAAGAACAACTAAGGATTTTCCATTGTCTATTAAAGCTCCACAAACACAGCTAGCAAAACTATACTCTCTAAACATCCTAAGGTAGTAGTTTGTCGGCATGTGTAACAGTGAAAGCACGCACGAACGCATAGAGTGAGTTTAAGCAATTCACATGATTACTTAACTAAGTAATAACATTTGCTCCTCTTTCTATACGAGATCACTAGATCAAAAAACTTTTACAGCCCATGTGAAGGGGAAATTAAACATGTGGAAGAGGTCAAGCGGCCTATTTATTGATAAGTTAATGACTAAAGATTATGACATAATAAGGACAGAAATATCTTATATGTTGTGGTTAATAACAGCATATGTTGTAACTATGTTAACAGTAAGCAATAACAATCAAATTCATAGAAGTCTTTTATTGAAAGAACCTGAGCAACACATCAATAAGAGAAAGTGATCAACAGCTGCTTGGCTAGATGTTTAAACTTTTATCATTATTGCAAATAGAACAAACAAACCAATAATAACTGAAACATACTCCTTTGGAACAGCAAGACATATTACAACACATAATTCCACTTCAAACAGTGCATGCAGTAGAACAATAGCAATTAAGCAAGACGCAATCCCTTGCATGCAAGGAAATTCAAACTCATGAGAGCGCAAAAGGACCAAAAGCTCTTAGTATCAAAATTTTCTTATGTAACTTAGATTCAAGAAGCAGTTATCAATAACCAGACACAGATGAAGATCCGCTGGAACCGATGGTTCGGGTACATTGGTATCAGGTCTATTATGTTCATCGAACCAACAATGTAAACCGTAACCAATGCAAACCATCATCCACCAAACTTGATCCAGAAAACTATCAAACATAAGACTCTCCAGCTCTAGCCAACTGATAACGTACAAAATTGACCACAGTAAAAACGCGTGCTCTGAAAGGAACGGCAAACAGAAGACGAAGAAAGAGAGATAGAAAGTATGTACCGAGCGAGTTTCATAGAGTCTGAACTTCTGCAAGTAACATGAGTTGGAGTCCGGTAATCCAACCATCTGATTAGTCTCCATTACCAGAAAATTATGGATCCGGGTCACTCCCGAGCTTCCACAGCCCGGGTCAACCCCACCTCACTATAACAATCCTCCACTTTCTTCTCAATCTATCCCACACCAAACAAGCTAACTTGTAAACATCCACTATTTCAACATCGAGATATCATCTAAGTCTACAGACTTCACCAAACAGTCTTAACTCATAAACATATATATTATATATAAATGTATATGAACAAAAGGGTTGCAACGAGTAACAAACCATACCAACAATATTAACAAAACCTAACAAAACAAGAAAAGATTGAAGCTTTGAACTTTGATCCCTACAGAGACAAAAGCTTTGAACTTTGATCTCCACAGCCGATTCTGAAGCAGCAATCACCGTAAAGATACCAACTTTGGAGATGGTACAGATCCAGGAGAGATGCAAAAACGCAGAAAGAGAGATCACTGGTTAATGGAAGAGAGAATTTTGCTCTTTGTTGAATTTTACGAGTATTATTCGCATATTAAAAAAAATTCTGTTTTTCACCCGGCTTATAGCCATTTTTATAATATTTGGAAATATATAAGAAGGTAAGCACTAACCACTATTGGGGACCAAAATAACGGGATATGTCTCTAACAAGCAAACTGGAGCCCTGATTGTCTTTCTGTTTTATCAATTTAACCCAAATTTTGGCCTCTTTCCGTAATTCCTTATCTTGTCTTTTCTTTTCTTTTTTTCCCCTATAGACTTTTCTTCTGTAAGAATAGTCTTATATTATATAAAAAACCATTAGAAAACAATCTAAATATTTTTTATTTTCTTAGAAGTTTCCTCTTTTTCATGTTTAATCATGCGTTTTGTTCCAAGTTGAGTTTTATTCTAACTTAAAGTTTTTTTTTTCTTGTTTTCATTTTCCATTCTTGTGAAAAGCACAAATAATGTCTTTATAGGTTTATATTCCTAATAATGATTAGAATTATATATTTTAAAATGGAAGGCAAATATTGTGATGGTGTCATCACATGGTGAATACATGAAGATGCCAATTTGGTTTCCTTGATTATATGAAAGCAATCAATATATATTTGATTAAATTATATTTACAATTTCCTTCTCTAATTGATCAAATATTAGAAGGTTTGAATCTCTTTTAAACTAATGAGTTATAATTAGTATTAATTACTTGCCATAGTTAAATATGACACTTTGATCTAGGATATGTCACACTTTCTTGCCTATATGCCTAATCAATGACTTTTGTAGCAACAGCAACAACAACATTAACAAAAATCAGATTAAACGAGTCTCGTTATAAGGTAAGGTCTAGGGAAGTTTAATAATACGCAGTCTTATTCATACATTAATAAAAAGGGTATTTTCGACTGGTCCAGAAAAGGAAAATTATATTAATTTTTCTGAATAATATTATAAGTGAATAGAATTTCTTAATATTTACCATTTCTCTCTATAGTGTTAAGATTTCATTTAACTTCTTTTTTTGTACTTTTATTTATATGGAAAAATATGAGAATAAGTAACCCTCTTACAAGTTTACCTGTACATCATGTTTTTTATATTTAGTAGAGTTAGTTATTGGTTGTTAATTACTTCACCTAAGAGGCTTCGTTATCTCTAACATTTGACTTGTGTGTTTTTCTTGATTAATGATTTAAGGACAAGGTTCTAATTTTATCAGAAAAATAAATTAAAAATATTTAAATTATGCATTATTAAGAAGTGGTTGAAATTACAAACTTATGGAACAAATACTTGTAAAGGTAATCCCAAGTGGAAGAGTTGACTCCTCAACATTTCTACAAATAGTTCACCTAAACTCTAATTGTTAGGTTTCATGGAGGATGAGTACCATTTAAAAAATGTCCCATTGGTCTATATCACAAAGAGATAAATTTAAATGATTTAGTATGTCATTAGACTAAGCGAGGTAGTAATTATTAAAATTAAAGACTATTTTTAATATAATTATAATTATAATCTTTCAATCTTTTAAAATGCGTATTTAATACAAAAATGATAATTTTTACCCGACTATTTAATATTAAAACATATATTTAAAAAGAACCCAAATTCAAGGATGGAATACTTAAAAACAACAATAAAGACTTCAACACGAGGTAATCACTTTTTACTTGTCTGCTAAGACACGATTCACGTGTGTTTGTGAGTTGTAATACAATAATTACATTTAATAAAACCAAAACGCTTACACAATGATTGCTAATAAACGACCATGTATCGGTCAATTACATATGAAGTAGGAGCTCACTGACCTTATCTACCTTGCAATTGACGTGCGTGACATTTTATTCCTTTTTATCTGAGGTTTAATGTGACTTGTCGTTTAGGGCCACCCCTTCATATTCAGTGGTTAATGGCGTGATTAGCTGGATTAAAGCTGGCTTGCTTGCGTGGCATTATCTTTATTAAATTTTTTTAATTTTAGTATTTGAGTCTAGGAGCCACGTGATTTGTCAAGTGTAAAAGGCTTTCCTTGAGCCGACAGCCACCAGCCACGTGTCGTCATGATTGGGCGTTGAGAACCAATCACTGTTATTTTCGACCTTGTGGGCCCCACAGCATCTTACTCCCTCAGTTACAGGAACAAGAACCTGCGGCTGTACTCTCGCCCGGGCATCAAGTCCGACGGAACTTTCACGAGAAAAAGATAAGCACTGAGGTTGTTAGAGATAACATTGTAAAGTTAAATATGATAAAATAATTAAACCAAATAATTTTAAATTTCTAACTAAAGTAGACTCACTTTTTATTAACTTAATCATAAGTTTTCAAAATATAAAATGAAATAAGATAATATGTAAGCATAATAATGTAATATCTCAATTTATTAAAATTAAAATAGATATTGCATAAAATTAAATTAACAATAATAATATTATTGTTATTTTATAAATATATTATCCTATATATATACTAGTTCTATGTGAAAGTTAGAGATGTTTGGATCGAAGCTAAGATTGTTAAATAATACTTCCTTCTATCTAAAATAAAAGTCGTTTTAGAGAAATTTTAATTATTCAAAATAAGAATTGTTCTTGACTTTTCATGCATGTTTATAATTTTACTTTCAAAATTACCCTTTAATTTTTCTTACTTCTTAATTACACTTATATATTTTGTTTTCAAAGATATATCAAAGCATTATTGTTGAGTAGTATTATTAATAAAGGTATATCAAATATTTCATTAACTTTTCTAATAAATGTGAATTTCTCTAAAACGATTTTTATTTTGAATAAGAGGGAATAATATTACTATTGACTAATAAAATTTTTGGAAATTATTGGCGGTTAATAGTGGTAAGTTAATAACCTTATTTTCACCAACAGACAGCTGTCAACCTCAGACAGCGAGTTTATGGGGAGAGTTCATAAGTTGAAGCATGTTAGGTCTTACTGTCGAGAGTTTGGACTGAGGTAAGAGAGAGAGACAAAGAGAGAGGAGCAATAATTGAGAACGTGGCATAAGCAGAGGAAGGTAGCTGAAGGCTGAGGGATTGTCAACTAAAGCCTTTTAACGATTCCCTTTGCATTGTACCCCTACAACTACTATTCGTGTAAATCTCTATCAAGCCGTTCTTGGATTCTTCTCCATGTCACCATCTCTTTCGTGCCTATCTAATCTAAAAATGACCTTACAACAATACCCCTTTGGGTTCCACTCTTGAAGTTACCATCACCTCCTCTCTTTTACACTTTTCTAGGCGTTAACCCTTTCTTTGCACAATCCCGTGCATACCCTTTTTTCTTTTTGCATGCCATGCGTTCGTATAGGTATAGCTATAGGTGGTTAATTGCAAACCAACAAAATTGGTCTTTCACGGCGGAATTCTTGGGACTGGCTCAATAATTGCCCACATGCCTATCCGCATACAAACAATTTATAGGATAGGTATGAATTAATTATTATATATTTATATGAAAATTTTATTTGAACTCGAAATCTTATTTTTGAAATTTAAAAAATATTATAATAATTAAATAAGATGAGTAGTGACGGAGTCAGAAATTTAATATAAAAAGGTTTAAATATTTATTTTTTAAAATTTTAGAGGGTCCAGTACTCCACTGACCCTTAAATAATTGTCCTTTTATATATATATATATTAAAAATAATTTTTTAAAAAAGTTTTGAGGAGCTCAATGTTCCCATGTAGCTCTATGTAGCTACTTCTATGAGTGAAGGGCTTTGGTTTAGACTTTAAACTTACGCAAAACCTACGTAAATAAATAGCTGAAATTTATATAATAGAATAAGATATCGTAATATTAAATTGAGTATCCGAAAGTAGTCTTAGCCACAACTTTCTAAAGAGTTGCTTACTCACACGCTAACCATCAATTATTGAAAGTTGCTTTCACGCACCAATTTCACATGGTGGTCTACATGACTCCTCCGCCTTTCGTACCCAATATTTGACATAAACCATTTGATGAATGGTCTTGTGGTTCGCATTTTCCACTCATTAGCCATTACCTGGCAGGTGTTAGGTTTGACTCCAACCCAAACACGAAGAGACACAGAAGGTCCTCAAATGCCTCCAGCAGAAGCCTAGCTCATCAAATTATAAAACTGGTCATTAAGAAAATTCATTTTTAATGCCTAGTCCTCAGAAATTATGATCCTTAGTGACATCAGATGCAACCTAGACACGAGTTATGACTTTATAACCCTGTTCTGGCAAAATGATTAACCTATTTAGTAGGCGCATTATGCAGTTTCATTTCCTCGTTCAAGAAGTTAATTGTCAATTTGAACGAACTTTGGAGAGTTTAATAAATATTTTTCTTTATCACAATTTTTTTTAAAAAAATAGGTTTAATTGTAAAATAAAAATATTCTTCTATTAAATACAACTTTTTAAGAAACTCAAATTTAGAGCTAAAAAAATATTTTTTAGTAGATTTTTTAAATAAATTAATAAGCTTATTTTTTAGCCTTTTTTACTCTTATGTTTTACACATAATTTCTACAATATTCACGAACTCATCTTCCCGTTTATTATGTATTTAACTATTTACTCAACATGGATATTTATTTTGAGATTTATATAATATTATTTGACTTTTTAATATGTTTTAATATTTATTTTCGATATTAGTTTACTTATGTTATAATCTATATAAATTTTTTTGTTAGATATATTTTTATTTATGTTTCATATAAATTAAAATTATATAATAATTAATATATTGTAGTTTGCATATTGTTTAATATACTTTAAATAATTTTTATATGCATAAATAATTTTTATTGCAAAATAAAATATAGTTAAAATTAAGAGTACTTTTATTTTTATGTTACTAAACAGTTTACTGTACAAAGCTCTTTTTTAAATGACAACTAAACAGTTAACTGGCTTCTTAGAAAAGTTATTCTCAGTAAAGCTCTACAGAAAAAAGTTCAATTGACAAAAGGTTTACTAATATAAGCCCAACCAAACAAAAGCTAAATTTAGGTTTGCCTTCAGACATCCTTATTTTTTAAAATTCAAGTTTTATTAATTTGAAATATTTAAATTAATACTTGAACCTAAATCAAATAAATATGAATTAGACGTTGATTTAGTTTGAGGTCAAATTAATTAAATTTAAATTTTTTATTAAATTTAAATTTAATTTCAATCGAATTATAATATTTGAATTTAAATTTGACTAAATTAAACTTTACGTATAATTTATAGATTGAATTTGGTTGGGTCGGCTGGGCCAGCCATGCAAGGCCCGATCCATCCCAGACCCATTTGTCGACGGCCCGATCGTAGGAGATGGTCTCCCATACAGACGTAAAGACTCACGTAAAGATCTAAACCTAGTAACTTCAAGTATATAAGGTATTATTCCTCCCTGATTCAAGTACGAGATTACAACTCTACTTTTCTCTGTTTTCATCGGCCGAAATCTAGACCAAAAAGGTTGACTTGAGCATCGGAGGGGCTCTCCGGGAATCAACTCTCGGCCCGTCGTTATTTATTTTGCAGGTACACTATTTCCAGAGTCATACAGATCATGGATTCAAACAACGACGTTCAGCCTCAGCAAAATCCGGCTGAACCAAAATTGAATCATGTTAACCACGAATTTACTTCTTATCAAAGAGTTGACATCTCTTTCTTTGAAAAATAAAACTCACAAAAGCATCGTAACCTCTAAATATACATGGTAACCTTGAATCCAGCTTTCGTCCACAGATTCCAGCATGAAACGGTCTTATCGTGTCTTGCAAGTGTAAATTACTGCACAGGACATAGACCTATGGTGGTCCTAATTAAGAATGGGCCAATGTGCGAGTCTTTCACGCTAAAAGGAAAGTTGTTTGAATGTTCTGTCACATGATAAAATTGGGAGACGAGCTAGTGTCACAAGCTTACTCGAATCTTCTAATACACAAACCAGTGGTAATGAGACCACAAGTACATATATAGGAACATGGTAATGCTACTTGGTCATGATTGAAACATCGACATGCATTACTTGAAGTTGAGGAAACTATTTACCTAATAGGCTCAATTAGGCGTAAACAGGCTTTGAGGCCTAGGATAGATGCATGGTTGTTGCTTGCACTTTGGTTGGTAAGCCTAACGCTTAAGCCTGTCGATGAGATAAATGGGCTATACAAAGACGGGCACAAAAGCACTATACATGGCTGGTATCAATGTTTTGAATACCGTACTAGACTTAGTACCAGATTGGGCTCTGAAACGGAACTGTACCGGTACCGGTCGATATCGGTACCGTTTCGGGATATTTTTTAAATTTATAAAATAGTCCCTAAATTTTTTAAAAATTGCAAAATAGTTCATATTG
>JAOQMR010000005.1:5025862-5066865 GCA_027563865.1 Erythroxylum pelleterianum
TAAGATTAAGAGTGGCTTACTGTGGGATAAATTTTATTATACTAAAATAATTAACTACAATTAAATGTCTCAAACACTTTAAGTGATTAAGTACATAAAAATATAATTTTATATAATTATAATTGACGTAGCTAAATTCTAATAATTAATTACTAAAATATTTTATTCACAATGCAAAAAATATACATAATAATTATGTGAATAAAAATTGATAACCTAATTTTTTATAAAACACCTTAACAACTGACTTTTTTAAATTTGCTTTTATCTTCGATATATAGGTTGAGGAGTGAACTGTATATAGTCTACCTACTCATGAATGGGATCCTTTTCATAAAACTGCTACAATTATTGGTTCATAAAAGCTTGAGCAATGAACTCTGACGGTGGCTCGAATTCTTTTAGCAACGGTCATGTCCTTTTATCCTCGGACTCAAAAGGTGGAACGCTTATTTTAGGCATCCTCATGCTTCGACTCGATATTGTGTGAGGGAAGTAAATCACGGTCTGATCTCAGCCAGCTTTTCAGAAAGGCGACCCAGTGCTCATTGCGTACAAGGAGTTACCACATTGGATGAACTCCCACACTGCTGCTGCCGAGACTCGAACTCGAGACCGAGACCTTGGACTCACTTTCCTTCCCAATGACCAACTGGGCTACTCGCGCGGGCTTATGTCCTTCTAACCTAAAACTTATAGGTTGAAACAGCTAAGTTAAAATCTTTTAGCAATGGTCATGTCCTTCTATCCTAGACTTATAGGTTGAAACAGCTAGTTAACTTTCAATATATGAAATAACAAATATATTATCCTAAAATGATATGTTATACATTCGGAAGGGGTTGGTTAATGGTAAATCTCGTTGGAAATTAATTTGTGATATAAATAATTAAAGTCAAACTTAAAAATCAAAAGTTGCTTTTTTTTCAAAAATTGTGACTTGTCGTAAATAGATGTGATTGTTTTAAAGGATTGCTTCATTTTTTAAAGTTGTGACTTATTATGAACAGATGTAACTGTTCTGAAAGGTTGTTTTCTTTCTAAAAGTTGTGACTTGTCATGAACAAATATAACTGTTCTAAAAATTTTATATATACATAAGTTTTAGTCAAGATTAAAAAATTTTGAACAATTATACCCACACAATCTCTACATTTATAATTCTTAGAAGAACATTCATACTCATGCAACTTAAATATTCTTGTGTTCTTCGTATTATAGAAGTAATTTGCCTAAAAACCAGTTTATAAATATAGTGGAGGCAAATAACACTTTAAAGAAATTGTCCAACATATCTAAAACACTTTAAACTTTTTATCTTAATCTCAAGTTCTTTCAATTTTTCTGCAACACCATTTAATTATTGTTCATCATTTATTTTGTAGACTCCCAACCCTCGTTCTATTAGAAATCTTACTTCGACCAACTCACCGGACGTCTCAGTGATGGTCGTACCATGGCGGGCGGGGACTCTTATCATCATACTGAACATGCACACTAGCATTTTGCAGACATGACGTGGAATGGAAGTAGTGACAATTCGATGCACGAAGTTGGACCTTATAACGTTTAGCAATTGTTTCAAACAACACAAACACCAGGTAACATCCGTGCAATAATTTCTGGTTAGAAGAATAGATTCAACTACTGAAGAAAACTGCTACTTCCACAGATGTTCATGCTATTTAACATTTTGTATTTCTTTTTAATTATATATAACCCACATTTGCTGATGTTACAAGTATCTTATGATTTTTTAATTAGTTGCGATTTATGCGTTGATCAACAATTTTTTTAAGCTTGTGATGATGGTCATGCTTAACACTTTTCCTTTTTCTTTGTTATAAGATTTGGAATTTTTCATAAATATATCACCTTAAAAGAAACTAAATGAAAGTACTCTGTATATATGATGCCGATCTCGAGGTTTTATTTGGTAACTAGTAATAAAAAAAAGATAGGAATGCAATCTTTATTTTTTAATTTTTAGTTGAGCGGTTATTAGTAATAGATAAAATAAGGAATGACAGTCAAGTAGTAATAGATAAAATAAGGAAAGACAATCGTGGACTTTTACTTTTAATGGATGTGTGAGTATAATCTGTAATCAAATATTAAAAATAAAAAAATAAGAGATATTATTAGAATATTATCAAGTTATTACAAAATATTATCAAGATATATATTCATTTCATTTAAAATTATTTTATTGGTTTCATTGATATTTTTATTCTTATTATAAAAAACATTTGAAATTATTTAGAAATTATTAATTTTGTAAATCATTGAAAATTTTTTGATCATTTTTTGTAAAATATAAAATATTTTAATTAAATATTTACAAATTATATCATATAATAACAAAATATTAGTAAAAAAATTTCATCATCATTTTAAATATTTAATACCGAATATTAGGGTAATTATTAACTTTGTTCAATGCCATACCAAACACGTAAAATTAATAATTTTATTCTTATTTTGATTATCATTTTTATTTCAATTCTTATTTTTTATTGAAATTGGTAATCTTATTTATGTTCCCATTCTTATTTTTTATTTGTATTCTTACTTTTTTTAATTCGAATTCCTTCCTTACCTGAAGACATATGTCTTCGTTCGTTGTTTCTCTAAATCATTGAGAACCGCTCAATGGACTTGCATCAGGGTAACATAATTTGAGAAATTGCAAATACAACTGGGCCTAAAGAGAGACATTGCAAGATGGTTAACCTTCGTTACTAAGCCCAAAATAGTTCTTTCAAATTTTTATTTTTAAATTCTAGATTTTTTAGACCATAAATCATTTAGATTTTAAAGTTTTAGCAAAACTCTTCTGCTAAGCAAAGTTATGAATACCGCACTGGGCTCGGTGTCAGATTGAGTTTTGAAACGGAACTATACCAGTACCAGTTAGTACCGAGTACCGTTTCGGGTTATTTCTTAAATTTATAAAATAGTCCCTAAAATTTTTAAAGTTTGTAAAATAGTCCATTAATATATTGTACTGTTATACTCTACACTTTACTAGTTTAATATTTACATCAACCATGTTTTCAAAAATCTTAATAATAAATAATAATGACAATTAAACTTTATATATATCTTTATCATATTCTAATTATTTCTATATATAATAATTATATATAGAGGTAGGAGGGAGGGAGAGATTTTAAAAATTTTGCAAAAAATTTCCCAATTTTTTAAAATTTTCGGTACCGACCAATATTTGGCCGGTACAGTCGAAACGGACCGATACCGACTGGTATTCAAACCCGGTACCAAAATCAAAATACCAATACCAGATTTGAGCCGGTACGGTCCGGTACTCATAACACTGCTACTCAGGGTTAGTGAGAATCTCTTTTTAGAATGGCAATAGAATAGGACTGGTCTAAGCTTGAGCTCGAGCCCAACCAGATCTGAAGTAGCTGATCTGAGCCTAAGCTCGACTTGGTCCGTGCTCAATCTAAAATTTCTTACTTCCAATTGAAAATAGAAAAAATGACACTATTTTCCTTCTAATGATTGAGTCTTACGTCGGACCAAATTTAGACAGCCTGATTTCAAACCTAGCCTGAGATATTAAAATTAATTTATTTTTAAAATAATAAAATATTTATTTTCATTTATTTAGTAAAAGAATACTTTTTAAGAAAATACAACAATCAATTTCACCCATGGGTGTTAGTCGCACTCGACACATTAATCTTGTTATTAGCTCTAGCTAGTTGTTAGCTCTCCTCTTTACAAAAAAAAAAAAAGTTTGTACAGAGTCCATCTTGTTCATGGCTGCCGTAAAAAAGTTGTTGGGTATATTTGGATTTATCAGAAACTTATACTTCTCATCTTGTGACTTAAAAACTGTAGGCAGATAGACGTCATGAAAAGGGCACATGAAGCCATATCCATGTGCCCTGATTCCTGCCTTCAACCTTGAGTTAGCTAGAACTTTTTGGTAGTATCCACCATTCTTAACGACTAAAATAATGCAGACACCTGCTTGCAATTATTGTCATTCCTATCACCGACTGCACATGCGCTGGACCCTAAATTATCATAAGTTGACCGACCAAAAAGGAGAGTAGAAGCAAACCCGGAATCAGAACTTAATGATGAAGTTAATCTTGGCAGTTAAAATGCATGAAGACAGTAGATGCATACTCAGATCAAAAATGCCCTCACCTTCCACTTAGGTTTGCAGCAGATGAATCTAATGACCCTTGTCAATTTTTCTTTTGTTTAATCACTTCTAATAATCTTGGTAAAATCGCTTAGTTCAATTTGATTCAAAGTTATCAAACAAAATTCAATTCAATCAACTTTAGAACCGAAATCGGGCTTATAAAAGAATTAGAATTTGAACTCGAGAATTCGATTAATTTTAAACTCATTATGTTAAATCTGATCAAATTTTGAGCTAAACTTAAATTTGTACAAGATTTTAGATTTTCGAACCCTAATTTCAGAACAGTCTATGTTAATCCACATGAGCGTTAACGGAGTTAGTTGGTTATAAAAATTAAATATTTTTTATTTTGAATATATATATATATATATATATATATATAAACCCAACGGTGCACTGAGCTCCTAAAATTTAAAAACTTAAATATTTGAGTGCTCTTATCTTAAATTTCTGGCTCACACATGAGCCATGATATTAAGAATTTTATTGAACAGATTGATTGACAGACAAAGTTTGCATAATTGAAGAGTAATATATATAATATTGAATGTATGCAGATCTTGGACACCATCTCACAAGTACCAAGCAGACATAATGTTATGAACCATGTGCTTCCCCATATGCCGGAATATGTAGCTTGCAGAAACTGTCTTTATATTCTTCCATTAATAGCTAAATTCTTAAATACATAAGTTAGGATTTTGGGAAGCACAGACCCAAGATTTCACATGTGCACATACTAACAAGTTACGAAGATAAAGCATATCTTTTCGATCTTTTTATATCATATATATACGCTGGTATATTTATATCATCATCATTATCACACCCCGAAATCTCGTAATGAAGCAGAATTTGGAAGGCTTAATAATACGCAATCTTATTCTTACATTGTAAAGAGTCTGTTTCCAGTAAATCTACGTACAGATGTTACAAGAAAATAGTGATGCAGATCAAAACGTAAATACTTACAAGATATATGTTACACTCATATATGCATATATCTTGATATAATATATATGTTTATTCTTAGAACCGACAATGCAACATCTTGTTAATGAAAGTTCACATGTGGTCTTTAATACCTTGTCTGAAATTAAACCTCCACCAGATGGAAGACAAATCTTAGAATGTGAAGGTCAATTGGAATCTAAAATGATTTAACACCGTGCTGATTGGCAAGAAATTTAGATTAATTTTAAGAACTTAAATGAACAACTGTTGGGTTTGTCGAAACAGTTTCTCTATCAGTTAAAAATAAGATTTGATATTTCTGAATCTCTTCGCATCTCGTATATCATAGAGAGTTCTATTAAAATGTTGTTGTTTTATGTAAAGAAAAGGCATGAAAAGTTATTATTAAATAAATATAAACTATAGAAACAAATAACTTTAATTAGTTATGGTAAATTCAATTTTTAAATTATAAAATATAATTCATCTAGTTAAGAATAATTTATTAATATGAGATGTTATATTAATATTTTTAAAATATGACCATGTTTGACAATTAGCTGATTATATGTTAGCTTATAGCTGACTATATCAGTTGATTTGACCAGTAGATTGTATTAGCTGTTTGTTAGAGATGTTTGATAAAATTAGCTGTTTAGTATTAACTGTTTATGTATAAAATGACTTATGAGGACATGACTTTAAAAAAAATTATAAGGATATGAATATTATATATCTTAGTATTTCGTTGAATATTCTTATAAGATTTTAGATTTTAGAAAAGTCATATTTATCTGTACTGTTTCATCATCCATGAGAAATTTATGCAACTCTTTCTATTTTTATTTTTCATTTAAGGTTAACATTTTATTTCTAACTTATAATTGCATAAAACAATTATATGAACAAACATTGTTCCTAAAACGTAGATATCTAGGAATCTCAACTAGGTTGTCCTACTTACTAGAAATTGTTGTATATTAGAACTAACAAAAATATGATGCGTGCGGTACTTAATTGCAACTTAATCAATAATACAATTTAAATAGCAAAATATTAAGCAACTTAGTAATAAAATTTAAAAGGTAAAATTAGCTTTTGATAATTAAAATTTTAGCTACTAGATGAAAACGCTTTTATACAGAAGCGTTTTTTGTTTTTGACTGTTTGTCTTAAATCAGCGAACAAATCAACTACTCTCCAAATACATTTAATAGCTATTTAAAGAGTCAAATACCTGAAAATAACAAATCAGTTAAAAAAATAAATGATTTATAGGTATCCACACAAGTACTATAACTCCAAAATAACACTCTCCCCTTTTAAAAAAATAACTGTGGAAAAAAATAAAATATATTTCTGAAGTGGCATCCGAGTAATTAGGCAAAAAGCGAGTGTCGTTCTTCGAGGCTCAAACGCATAAAAGCCATTGCTCGCTCTTTTCTAAATCCACCCTCCTTCCTTCATACCACCATCTCCCTTCCCTACCGGCTACCCCTCTAGTATCTCTCTCCGTAGCGTAAAGATGTACAAAGTCGCCCCCGTGTTGCTACTGCTTCTCTTCACCGCCGGTCAAGTGACGTACTCCGTTACGGACGGTAAGCGTTCTGCTAACACTGACAGACATTAACATATATGTGTAGTTAAACAATGCACCACATATCTGCTGTTCATCAATGGCTAGCATTCATCGGAAGTGGGAACTCCTATGATCCTTAAACCTTTACTTCAATTTGCAGACACATAAATTCATGTATCCTCAAGCTATCTTATAAATTTTGGTATTAGTGTCCCCTTATCATGTAGAAGGCAGAAAACGAGAAAAAGACCAGACAGTAGATGCAACTCTTGTTCATAACTAGAAACTAGCTAGTATCCCCTGTACGAAGTAAGGTTGAATGCCAATGGGATTTTAATCTTTTAAGTTTCCTAGGAAGATCACCATAAGTTAGAGTATGCATCATTTGAGGTGAGCTACCTAGTTCATGCTTGCATGAGAAGGTTAATGTAAGAAAAATATTGTTTGGCCACAGAACCAACCCGCAGATAAAGGTATTGTTAAAATGGACGTAGGTAAATTTATACCGACAAATGGCTGTAATCGTTGGTAAATTTACTTATAGCCACTAGTGATATTTTAAGATTTAAGTGAGGGGTAAAATTGTTTAAGGTTAGTTTGATTTTTTTAGTTTAATTATCATTTTTTTAGTTTAATTATCATATCTTAAAATTATTAATTATTTTTCTATAACATTATCAGTTACCACACAAACCCATGCTCACATGACCTTTAGACAGAACATGTGGTGAAACGTAAGAATAATGTTGTGCATCGAGATCCGAGGACCGGCAATAATTATGAGTTACCTTATCACATGTTTCTGTTCACTTCAGGTTTATTACCGAATGGTAACTTCGAGCTTGGACCGAGTCCAAAGTCAATGAAAGGAACCCAAGTAAAAGGCAAGTACGCGATTCCAAAGTGGGAGATTTCAGGGTTGGTAGAGTACATAAAATCAGGTCAAAAACAAGGCGACATGTTGTTAGTTGTTCCTGAAGGAGCTTTTGCAGTGAGGCTTGGTAACGATGCCTCAATTAAGCAGGAGGTTGAGGTTGCCAAGGGCAAGACTTACGCCATAACTTTCAATGTGGCTAGAACCTGTGCTCAGGAGGAGAAACTTAACGTCTCGGTTTCACCAAATTCTGAACCCAATGACTATGGAATTTTGCCTGTGCAAACTACTTATAGCAGCAATGGTTGGGATTTATATTCATGGGCTTTCCAAGCTGATGCACCTAAGATTTATATCTCTATCCATAACCCTGGTGTGGAGGAGGACCCTGCATGTGGTCCTCTTATTGATTCTGTTGCTTTGAAGCTTCTGTCAAATCCTCAACGTACCAGAAGTGAGTCAGTCCTCCTTAAGTTGAAACTCTTAAAATTTAATTCACTTACTGATTCTTTTGTTGTTCATAATTACGTGCAGATAATCTGATGAAAAATGGCGATTTCGAAGAGGGACCTTACATTCTCCCAAACGTAGCCACAGGAGTATTGATCCCTCCCCATGTCGAAGATGACCATAGTGCTTTACCTGGTTGGATTGTTGAGTCACTTAAGGCCGTGAAGTACATAGACCGTGATCACTTCTCTGTTCCAGGGGGCAAAAGTGCAGTGGAACTTCTGGCAGGCAAAGAGAGTGCATTGGCACAAGTTGTTAGAACTATCCCCGGCAAGACCTACTTTCTCAGCTTCAACGTTGGTGACGCGAACAATTCATGCGCGGGAAGTTTGGGAGTAGAGGTATATGCTGGTAAGGACCAAGCTAAGATCCCTTACTTGTCGAAAGGAAAAGGAGGGTTCGTACCTGCCAATCTTCGATTCAAGGCGGTCTCAGATCACACCAGAGTTATGTTCCTGAGCACATTCTACACGATGACGAGTGATTTCTCGGGCTCTCTATGTGGTCCGGTAATAGATGATGTAAGGTTGGTTAGTGTTCGCAATCCAAGGCGTGTTCTAATGAATTAACTAGTCCATGATTTAGCTTTTGTATACCATTGATTTCTTTGTATGTTTGAGAAAAGGAAAGTTAAGAAGAGACAAATAAAGAAAAGGGTTTACATTCCTGTACCTTTTATGTGCTTACTCCTTGTAAAAATGTAGTACGACACATGATTTAATTCGATACTTATAGCAAGGTTAAGGGTATAAAGAATAAGCGTTAGATTCCAAAGGGATGGGTGAGGAATTTCTAACATAGTCCTTTTTAAAATACAAATAAAAATACCTGATATTTTTAAAACTGGATCGGAAGATTTTTTTTTTGGATTCGAGAAAACCCCACAGGCGAACTAAGCGGGTGCACCTCATCATCGAAGGCTCAATTAGTTCTCCGCCTAAAAGTAAAACCCCGGCTGTCCCAGGCTCTTACAAGAGGGGCTAACATGGAAAATTATTCGGTTCAAAATTTCTACTGTTAAATTGGCTGAACTAGTTCGGTTTTTTAAAGATTAAGATTATTACAAAATAGATATCTTATGAATTAATTTAAAAATAAAAATAGCATGGATAATTTTGAAATTAAAGTTCTCTTCATTAATTTTTCATAAAATTATTAATGGTAAATATATATATGTCATTTCATGTTATAAGCAATGTTTATAAAATTTGTATGTTTATTACACAACTTCAAATTTTTATATTACTATAACTATTCACTAAATGTATTTATCAAGCAAATAATATTTAAAAAATCGATATTATATCAACATTTTATTAATAATTTTGATTTTTTTTGAAGCTATTAATAATTTTGATAGAACACTATAAGAAGACACTTAATTACATTTCAAATTTAAATTACAGATAATCGTTGTTAGCAAAGACAATGGCCCAAAAAGGTAGATGTCATAGTGAAGTTCAAAGCCCAACAATTTAAGGTTTACATAGCGTTCCCCTCAAATTTAAGAAATTTTAAACAAACTCCTTCGTTTTTTAAATTTTTGAAAAAATTTCTTTTAATTTTCAGTTTTTCATAAAAGTCCGTTTTTCTAAATTCGGTCAAAAAATTAATATGAAAAACACATACTATGAACTTCAAACATAAAATAATTAAATGTCAGATAATATAAGTCATCTTTTAAACTCAACTCTAATGAATTAAATTTAACTTAAATTAATAATTTAAAATAATTATAATAAATTATTAGTTTAAATTATATTTAATTAATTTAATTCAAGTTTAAGAGTTGGGTTGAACCGTGATATAAATAATATTTAATTATTTCACGTTTGATATTCATAATGCTTTTGTTACATCATTATTTTTTATTTGAAGACTAAAAGGAATTTTTCTAAAAAAATGAAAACTAGAAAGATTTTTTTTGAAAATTTTAAAAATTGGATAGTTTTTTCTCAAATTTTTTAAATTACAAAGTTTTAAGTTTTTCACTGTACTTCAAATTAAATTAAATTAATAAAGAAAATTTTATAATTTATTAGAATTTGAATCAAATTTAAGTTTAAATTAATTTAAACATTTGAAAAGTCCAACTTAAATCTAATTAAAAAAATAGGGATGACAATAGGTCAGCCCATGAACCAACCCAACCAATTTTTTTAAAATAAAAATTTTTAATTGAAAGTATAAAACAAAATCTTTTTTAATTGAGTCAACTCAGGCTCAGCCCTGTCTGAGGCCAAACTCTTCTAAATAAGTTGGGCCTCGGTTGAAAACAAACCTGGACCTATTAGCTAGCCATGGTCATCTCTAACTAAAACCCTTTTAATTTTTTTTAGAAAATCTTAAAATATAATAAGAATCAAGTTTGAATTCATCAATTTAAATTCAATAAGAAGCCGAATTAATTTAAGAAGGTTTATGCTGAATCCAAACCGTATATGCCCAAATCAAACCAACTCGCTCTTAATACTAAGAATTCAAAAGAGATTGTCCTCTTGGACCAACCATTCCCTATCCTTTGGAGGAAAGCTACAGCTAGTAAATTCTATGCTTAACTCCATACATACTTATTGGTTCTCAAATATGGTACATGCAAGGGGAGTGATCAAGTCACTGGAAAAGTTAGTGAGAAATTTTCTATAGGGAGGAGGTGCCCCCTAACAGGAGACATGCCAAGGTAAAGTGGAGTGATGTTTGCAAACCTAAATTAGAGGGATACCTTGGAGTTATTCTTATTAAATCATCAAATAAAGCCCTTTTGATGAAGAAATTCTTGTCAATCCTACAGGGAGATGACATACTATGGGTAAAATGGCTTTATGCTTATGCCCTAAAAGGCCAGAGTATCTGGTATGTTAATCCAAATACCTCTTACCCTTGGGTTCTATCATAATTGTTGAAGATAAAGCAAGAATTGGTTTCTGAAATTTCATGTCAAGTAGGGAATGGAGTAAGGGCTTGTTTTTGGTATGACGATTGGATAAGAAAAAGATAATTAATCAGGAATCAGTCTACCATCCAATCACTGAGCCACCTTCCCTCTATTGCTAACGTTAAGACCTTTATTAAGGGAGGGGAGTGGTTGGAATTCCTAAGAGAAATTCACTTCTTAAAACCAGCTACACTCCTAACTTATTGATTCCTGACAGATATATTTGGAGAAACCACCTGTAAGGTCTATTCACAAAAAAAGTTATAGAGAATGACTGTTAAGGAGAAATGTGAAAGTGAATTGGTATGGAGTAGTCTGACATAAAGACTTATTACCTAGCTCCTTATTCATTCTATGGATCACTTCCATACCAAAATTAGTACAATGGATAAGCTTTCTTTCCTAAATTCCACTGAGATTTGTGTCCTGTGTAACTCAGAACAAGAGAATAAGGACTATCTGTTTTTTGAATGTCCCTTCTCTAGAGATATTTGGTCTTGGATAAGACAAAAATGTCTGGGTTCCCTAAGCTCATTCTAATTCACAGAGATACTGCAATGATTCATCAAACTGAAGTCCATTACACATCCTAATTCTATTATCTGTCTAATTTCCTATTTGACTTGCGTTAAGGAAATATAGACAGAAAGGAACATACGTAGGTTCCAAAACATTAATAGAAATTCATAGCAGGTAAGGAAATGTGTTTTTGCAAAAGTCAGAGAACAATTAATCTACCCTAGTTCTATCAAGAAATGCTCAACCCAGTTAGTCATTTAATGGAGAATATAAAGGAAGATGCATACCAACAGTAGCAGGCAGTTCTTTGAAGTTTTTATTTCTCGTTAATATGGAAAGCAATGGAAGGGGGACTTACCTCTCTGGTGTCAGAATGGAAGCGTCATCGGTGCTGGAAATGATGTAAGGGACACTTAACCGTGGAGATGGTACATGAAGAGATAAGAAAGAAAAGGTCAATCTTTTCTATCGGTCAATCTTAAAGGTCAAATATGAAGAACAAAAGCATGGATAAGGAAGATCTGCTTACCTCTATTTTGGTTTTTCCCAGTTGACTGTCTTAAAGTTCCCTTTGTTGTCTCGTAATGGTGGTGACTTAGGGATGGCAGTGGGTTTTCAACCCGATTAATATCTACACCACCTGACCCTAAAAAATGGATATAGAGGCTACAAAATGGACTTTAAATGGATGTTGAAAAATGGAAGTGGATATGGGTCTAGTGATAACCCGAACCGATAGATACCCATACCCTACTCGTTTTTATTAACTCATTTTTCTTCTGTACATAACTTGATATCTCCACTTTACTCTTATATAATTTATGAGCCTGCAAAACATGAATGCATTAATTGGTAACCAAAATTAGACATGTAGATAAAACTATAATAGTACTATGGTGATTCAGATTCTTATATCACTATAATAATACTATAGTGATAGCAATCTTAGACCAATTCTCTTATATCACTAACACAGGATTTAGATTGTTTTCACTTTAAGTAGTCTTCCAAGAAAGAGAAACATAAAGTCTTTTGAAAAGACACTGTGAAGAAAGTCTTCTTAAAGCAGTAAAGCACCCACTCAACTCAACCATCCATGCCTCGTTTATCACTCATATGAGAGATGCATCTGTTATTTAAAAAGCGTGTATGTCGTTTCATAGAGACGCACCAGACCAAAGGTCATCTGTTTAAAGAGCGTTTATGTCGTTTCATAGAGATGAATTTCTTATCAAGGATACAGCTAAGTCTGTGAGTGGAAGTGTGGAACCCATGCATGCCTATGCGAAGTCCTCACCTGGTTATAACTACATTTCACCTTTTTCCAGGTAAAAGGAGTCCCTTCGTATGGCAAAGTTGTCTCAAAGCAGATTATGTTAATTAATTCCTTCAATCTTTTATATACCCAATCGATCCTTCAGTTACTTTGGCAGATTCTACTTTTTTACAAAAACAAGTCATATAAAATGTTGTTTGTTTGTTGTCTCTTTGTCCTTGTAGGATGATTGCCCAACCACCCACTCAGTGCGGTGGTTTTTGGGTCACCTGCACCAACTGTATCTCAAGCTTCTCTTATGTTTACTGGCCACTTTGTAAAGCCTAGATCTGTAGACTCTTTGTACTTGGTATGAATGTTTTTTTCAAAATACCATTTTACATTCTCTCAAAAGTCTTATTCTCTCAACAAATTCATTTTAAAGTCATGTTGTTTTTTTCCTTTTTCACCGATGGAATAACAAATCAAAGAGGTTATTTTCTTTGCGTCTTATAAGTTAAAAGAGATAATGTTTGAGAATCATCAACAGATCATTAATAAAGGAGTTGAGAATCATACAACACCTCATGATGAAGAGGAGCTTGCAGCTATAGACCTTGGTGATCATGGTGCAACTAAAAGCAATAAGCTTACTTCTCCTATGTGGCTAGAGTTTACTTTGGTGATTGTAAAAGGTGTTGATAAGGCTGAGTGTAAGCATTGCAAAGGGAAGCTTTATGCTAAAGGTACGAACAAGACTTTACATCTGCGTGAGCATTTGATCAAGTATTGTCTAAAGAAACATTTAAGACTTGTTGGAGGCTAGAAAACATTATTAATTGGGAGTAGGACTAAGTCTGATGAGAAAAAACCATCATAAACCTACAAATTTAGTCAGGAGTTCTCACGAAGAGAGTTAGTTAATATGATTGTAATGTATGAATATCATTTGTCTATGGTTGATCACATTGGTTTCAGAAGATTTGTTGTGAGTTTAAACAATGAATTTAGGATGATATCTCGTACTACATTGAGAAATGATATCCTAAAAATGTTTCTAATTGAAAAATCAAACTTGAAAAAAATGTTGGAGGATCATGGGTTTAGGATTGCTATCATTACAGACATATGGACAACTTCTAACCAAACGAAAGGATACATGGTTGTGACCGAACACTTCATTGATAGAGATTGGGTTCTAAGAAATCGAATTCTAAGGTAATTAATTTTCTTAGATTTAACATATTGCCTTCCTTATTGACAATATCAAGTTTTCTTAAGATGTTATATGCAAATACTTTACTTAATCTTTATCTTGGTTACCATATATAGATATAGTAATTTGCATGTTTAGTAATTAGTTCCTTTATCCATGCTAAATATTAATTACTTAGAGAACCATTATGTGTTCTGTATTTAAGTTGTAATAAATTTTTGATCATTTTATTTTATAAGTTTATATTTGTGCCATGCCCACATACAAAGGAGACTCTATTGAAATTTTTAGAGGAGTGTTTGTATGAGTTTAGCCTAGAAACCAAGATTTCTTCTGTGGATGTGGATAATTAGAAAACAAATGATGCAATGATGAACCTTCTACTTGAGAAGCTTGATGTCAATTCTCTTATATTAAATGGAAAAATTTTACATATGCGATGTAGTGCTCATACATTAAACTTGATTGTCAAGGATGGTTTGGATTTCATGGGTGAAGGGTTAGAAAGAATTCGTGAATATATCTTATTTTGGGCATCAACTCCTAAAAGGATAGAGAAGTTTGAGGATGTAGCCAAGTTTTTAAAAGTTTCATCTTCTAAAAAGTTAATTCTTGATTGTAAAACAAGGTGGAATTCTACTTATTGGATGCTTGAGACAGCTTTGCCATACGAAGTTGTTTTTAAGAGGTTGGAACGCTTGAATAACCGACTTAAGTTTATTTTGCCTAGTGATGAAGATTGGAAGTTGGCAAACATTATTTGAGACAAATTGAGAAAATTTTCCAAGGTAACAGAGCTTTTTTTCTGGTAGAAAATAACAATCCTTTGCGGGATTGGATTCTTTTGATAGTGGAAATGCCATAAAGCGCGAACCAAGATCGATCTTTACCAAGGAGGGAAAGAAGAGAAGATTTGATCTAAGATAGATTAAATTTCTATACGAAATTATAGGTAGGTGCAGAATACTAAGATAGACTGAGACCACCTTCTTCACTTACGTCATTTGAGATTTGGACCCTATACTTTACAATTTTTGTTACTCCTACCCCTCTATCCACTTTCGACAATCTTTCAATCAATCTGATTTCTTTTTATTTGATTCTCGGCTGGTTCTGAACGCTGGTTGATATTACAATACGTCAGTTAGTTAACATTCGATCCCCTTAGAAGACTAAAAGTCATCAATAACTTGCTTGCCCCAGTGGAGTGAAAACCGGCGGATCCAAAGATATTCAAATCCAGTTCCAATCTGGATATAAAAGTGCAGTTCAATCGTCGAAAGTGAGATCGATTTGAGTCCGGTCTTATTTGATCTTTTGAATCAAGTTCTTTAAGACAAAAGAGGGTTTTCTGAATCATCTCTCTTAAGGCCTATTAAGTAAAGTATGACTGCTTTACCAATAGTCGAGACCCAATCGGGAGACGTTTCGGCTTATATTCCTACTAATGTAATTTATATTACAGATGGACAAATATGATTATCCGCCGATTTATTCAATGCCTACATAAGGCCTGCTAAAAATGTGGGCATTTCCGTCTCCAGAGTGGGCTCTGCAGCTCAAATTAAAGCTATGAAACAAGTAGCTGGTAATGCTTTAGAATATTCCATTCTTGTAGCAGCCACCGCTTCCGATCCTGCTCCTTTGCAATTTTTGGCCCCATATTCTGGCTGTGCCATGGGGGAATATTCTGGTAGAAAATACCACACATCGAACTTGTTCTTTCGACATGTTTGTGAAATTAAGTTGAAGTTATTTAAGTGGATGTCGTCTCATTGTGATATTGTTAGAACTATGGCACTAAATATGGTCAAAAAGTACGATTAATATTGGTTTCATGTGAATGGAATGCTAGCTATTGATTCTGTTTTGTACCCAAGAAATAAGAAAGATTGCATTGAGTTCTATTTTAGTGACATTTATGGAAGTAGAGCTTACTTTATGAACTATTGTTAGAATATCAAGACAAATATGGTTTGGACATAAGGAACTCTACAACATGTACTAATTTAGTTGTTTCATCGTCTTCATGTGAGGTTACCCATCTTGGAAAACATCAAGCAAATTGTGGAGATAGCGATAATTTTTCCATGTATAAGAAATCAAAGAAAAGAAGGGTAAACTTAATATCTGAACTGGACCATTATTTAGAGGAAAATACAATGCCTGAAAATAACTATTTTGACATTTTGGTTTACTGGAAGTAAGAATTCAAGTATCCAAAACTGAGGACGATTGCCCGAGATATTTTATCTAATATCTGTTTCTACAGTTGCTTCAGAAAGTGCATTTAGCATGGGTGGTTGGGTTCTTAGTCCACATCGCTTAAGACTTCATGCTAATAATGTTGAAGCATTGATATGCTTGGAGATTATTCAAGCAATATATATTTCCTTATTAATATTTGCAACATTTGTATTTCAAACTTCTTACTTGTACAATTTTCATATTAAATCTTCCTTATAGATTCCGCTTTACAAAGTTCATATACGATTGCTTTGATCTTTGATGATGCTGATGCAGGCAAAGAGGAATCGGGTTGATTGATTAATTTGGTAATTCATTTTATTTCTTCTCATTTATTCATTTTTACTTAAAATATTAAATTAACTTATAATTTGACTCTATTTGTTAACATATTTTATTTTCTTATAGGATGATAATAATGCAAATGATATGGAGATGGAGTTTTGAATGTTGTGGAATTCACGCAAAGACAATTTGAAGCTTTAGATGTTTCAATCTTTGTTCTAGTTCTTGATTGTGAAAAATATATGTTGTCCTTGCATTAGATATTATGATTTTTATTATTTCAAATTTATGATTTTTTTAAAGACATACAAATCAAAATCTTGACTTATTATTACTAAAGTAATTTTGATTTGGAGTGTTCACAAAAATTTACTCTTTATATCTTTTATTTAGAAGTTATATTTTTATGTGCTATACAATCTAATGGATATCCAAAAACTCGAACAATCCAATGGATTTGGATATGGGTAGTAAATCAAAAAAACCGGTGGACATGGATATGAATATGAATATGGGTTGAGTCATAAAAAATGGATATGAATATTGGTAGAGTAATACCAGAACCAAACTCTATCCATTGCCATCCCTAGTGGTGAGTGCAGATACCTCCAACCCTAATCGGGGAAAGAAGGAATGTGAGAATGTTTGATTTTAGGTCGTTTTTCCCAATTAGGTATCAACAATGTATCTGTATATTTTATTTTGAACGTTGTCGTTTTTGTGCTTGCTTTGGCGTCGAAAGGTGTCATCTCTTTATTCATTGTTTGGTGAGTTTGACTCATCTTGACTTGTAATCTTTCTTTTTTCTTTTATTAATATTATTTAATTGCAAAAAAAAACAAGTCAACGATTGTCCATTAGTTCGGACTTTAAACGCAAATATAACTATAAAATCAATAGTCTACAATTACTTTTATTTTATCCATTTATTATCTTCCGATATATTTTTATATCTCGTCAGCATTCAAAACCTTGAGAAACTGAAAATTCAATCACTTCCAACTTGTTTGGAACGTAGGGAATTAAATTCAATTAGAAAGTTGAATTCAATTCTCCTGTTTAGAACAAAAAATAGCGTCGAATTGAATTTACATGTGGGTTTAAAATCCATTGATGTTGTAAATTCAATTCATCTCTCATTTTCGTGAATTCAACTCTTTTAGTTGCTATTCTTTTTTAACCCATAAACCCAATAATGCCCACGACTCCAACATAATAACTCCAAATCTGCATCTCTTCTTTTTTAACCCACAAACTCAATAATGCCCACAACTCTAACGTAATAACCCTACAATATATTAACCCAACATAATGCCTTATGGTTATCAACACAAAATAACTACTACTCGTTTATACAATTTTAATCTTTCAAATTTTAATAGTTTTTTATTATCTTTATAGTTCGGTCTAGCTTAATGTTATTTGCAATCAAATTTTCTTTCCATTTTAATAATGAACTTTTTTATGATATTAT
This sequence comes from Erythroxylum pelleterianum, assembly GCA_027563865.1. Lineage (NCBI taxonomy): Eukaryota > Viridiplantae > Streptophyta > Magnoliopsida > Malpighiales > Erythroxylaceae > Erythroxylum > Erythroxylum pelleterianum. The sequence goes on from JAOQMR010000005.1 coordinate 5,043,900, forward strand.
TTATAATGAAATTAATGTTTATAAGTTGTTATTTAATAAGATTATTTTTTTATCAACGATAAATGTGTCATTATTTTGATTATGTTCTAAACAGTGTAATTAAATTCAATTATAATATTAATAAGTTCGTTCTCAATACTATAAATTAAATTTAATTATAAAATTATTGGTTTTGTTCTCAATACTATAAATTGAATTAAATTCAATTCAATCTCGTTAAAGTAACAGAATCGAATTCATTAACGAATTAAGGTTTCAAACACCCCGTTCGTGTCGATCTTCTGCTCATCTTTCACTCTAACTGATGCTTTGCTCTCTGTAATTCATAGCTATGGAGTTTCAAGTAACGCACGTCTCTGGAATCGAAGACTGCTTCGTGTCTCTTCCTCTCATTCTCATCCAAACACTCCAATCTTCACGCCCTGCTCTCGCCTCTCAAGTCCTCTCCCTCGAGCTCCATTCCACAGACGACGACGGACTCCGCTGGACTGTCGCCTGGTCCGGAGCCACTTCAGCTTCCTCATCTATCGAGGTAAGACACGCTTGCTGGTTTATTTGTGTGTTCGCGATTGTTGATTGATCTTTTTTCCGTTTATTTGGCTTCGCTAGGTCGCTCGGCAATTCGCCGAGTGCATCTCGCTGCCGGATTACGTGAGAGTGCGAATTCGAGTACTTTCCGGGGTCACGAGTGCCACGTCGGTGACTATCGAGCCTAATAGCGAGGATGATTGGGAAGTTCTAGAACTTAACGCAGAGCAAGCCGAGGCGGCGATTTTGAAGCAGGTTGTTGACTTAAATTTTACTGTTTTTGTTCGGTTATGTGAGTATGACTTGATACATATTGTTTTAAAGTAGTTGTTATTACATTGTGAGTGATCTGATTTCTTCCTTTTTGTTTTTGTGTTTTGTTGTTATCATTAATGGGAGTGAAGATCAGGATTGTTCATGAAGGAATGAGATTTCCTTTGTGGTTGCATGGGCGTACGGTCGTTACGTTCCTTGTGGTTTCAACATCTCCCGTGGAAGCGGTGGGTAAGATGATGTCTATAATTTTGCTACTCTTATACAACTCATGTAAACTGCCTACTTCATGGTTTTTGAAGCCTGATTTTAGTTAAAATTAATTGTTTGCATCTGCAAGATAGATCTTTTGTATACTTTCTTTGGCACAATAGGTTTTCTATTTTAGTTCACTTTTTTTGCTTTGGATCACTCACCCATCAGGTTAAGATTTTGGGTCAGCTGTTTCTTGACACTCACCAATGAGATTGCTTTCAGTGCAACTTGTGGATGGAACTGAATTCTCTGTTGCTCCAAAGCCACGGAAAAAGGAAATAAAGAAAGAAGCTAGTATGGAAAGGAATCCTTTGAAGGTCCTCTTGCGTCTTCAAGATTCAGATGGAAGATTGTTTCACAAAACTGATGTCAAAGGCCTTGAACTTAATGTGGCGCTCACATCTGTTGGTTATGTCCATCCTGAAACAGCAAAAAAAATTTCATTAGATTTTCTTCTGTTGGTTAAAATTATTCCGAGGTTATCATCGAGAGAAAGTGTTAAAGCTCCTGAAAGTGACATGTTGAGGATGAAAAACACTTCAAGTTCTGCAGATGCTAGCAGTAGAAATTTTTCTGACAAGAAAGAACCTCGTCAAGCAGTTGTGAATCTTTTATTATCGGATTCAGTAGCTAGAGGTCATTTGATGATTGCTCGGTCTCTTCGGTTGTATTTAAGAGCAAGCCTGTATTCATGTACGTTACTTCTCCCAAGCATTTGAAGAACTGTCTTATTTGTATTAATCTACCATTTTTTACTCTGGATAACATAAATGAATTGAATTTACCTTTTAAATGCGTCTAAAATTGATATGTTGAACATTAACAGTCTTTTACAAATTATTTTCATCTAAATAGTGAATGTTTTGGACTGAGATAACCCCCGTACTGCAGGGGTTTACTTGAAGGAATGCACCACCTATCCAAAGGAGGATTTGGCCTTACTTTCACTTTCTCCTTGCTACTTTAAGATGCTTGGACAGGATGAGGTTGTTGACAAGAATGGCTTGGAAGTGCCTGATAATAATAGATTTGGAAAACCAAAAAATCAACTTTTGAAGCCTAGCTCAGATGCTTATATGGATGCAGGGGATTTTTCAATCCATGAAAAAGTTGTTACTGCTCTTTCGAATGGCCCTTCTGGTAAAGGAGACGAAGAAACCGCATCTCAGCCTACCAGTAGAAAAGGATTAACAAGACTTGCTGAACTATGGTTTCTTGCACAACTTAAGGCTATTGCTTCAGTTACTGGGTCAGTTGTTAATACCTTAACTTTAGGAACCGAAACCTTGCTTCACTTTGAAGTGAAAGGATACAACTTTGAGACTGATAGGATGCCTGAGGCAAACGGACTTTCAGAACATCCACTCAAGGCCACTGGAGCTCCTGTGGAATTTTTCTACATACTAACTATTTCTGAGGAATCTCCTCATAATGAATGTCATGCATATAAATTTGTTTTTGATGAAAATGGGAAGGCAAATGTAGGGGGTAAATATTTGTTTGCAAAATTGAAGTTGGGTGACCCTGTATTTCTTTATTCTCCCAAAGAGAGAACCTCCATCAAAGAATTCAACTCAAGCATATCTTCTTTGAGTTGGATGGGTACAGCTGCAAAAGATGTGATTAATAGTAGGTACTTCCTTTTTAATGTTGACTCCTATGTAATGTTAATTGCCTGCTGCTAATGTGTGTTCATCACAAAATGTCCAGTTAGATTTTAATTCTTAACAAATATATTGAGTTCCTCCACTTGCAATTCTTATGGTCATTCAGGAATCAATGTGCTGTTATCTCCTGCCTCTGAAATGTGGTTCAGTAGATGGAATCTTCCCCTACCTGGACATGTTCCTATATATGGACCCCATGTAAGTTCATCTGTTTGAATTAGTAGTTTGTTGAAATGTTTTGCAACTACTGTCTATTTGTTTTGTGGATGTTGTCGCCATAGTATGTTACCTCTACCAAGTTACCTGTGCTACATGTTGTAGGTCTAACATGTGTGGATTGAAGTATATCCCTATTCAAACTAAAATTTCAACTTGACATTTGAATTAGTTTCCAGTGATTTAAGGATGCTTCTTGATTCTTGTCCAAAAGAAAATACAATTGCAAGGAAGAATGTTGCTGCCTTTTGTTTCTGCAACTTGCTACTCTTGACAATGATTACCAGTTAGTCCTATGTCCCAGTATTAATGATCTATTTTTTTTATGTTGACCTTTGCTTGTGTATTAGGGTTCTGGAAAGAGCATTTTAGCAAAAGCAGTTGCAAAATCCCTTCAAGAGCATAAAGATGTCTTAGCACACACGTAAGATATTTGTATTTGCACGCGTTATTTTTTAATCTTTAAATGTTTTGACAACTCTAATGCTACTGTTTTTTGTTAAACAAATTGCATAAGGCTAGGGGCCAAGTTAGTACATGTTACAACTTACACATTCTGTGCTTGCAGAGTATTTGTTGACTGCTCTAGACTTGCTTTAGAAAATGGATTAGCCATTCGGCAAGCACTTTCTGCTTACATTTCTGAAGCTCTGGACCATGCTCCTTCTCTCGTTGTCTTTGATGATCTTGATAGCATTGTTCCATCTTCTTCGGACTCAGAAAGGTCTCAATCTTCGAGTTTCGTGGTTGCACTCACAAATTTCCTAACAGACATTATGGATGAATATGGGGTAAAAGTTTATCTGCATCTCTAGTAATAAATTACTAAAGTTGTTACTTGTGACTGTTTTCTTATTTTCCTAGAGTTGTGAAGTGATGGATATGTTGTTCTTACAAATAATTTATCATTAACATATGCTTAATTGTGTCTATCTCCTGCAAATATGATTCCAGAGAACTGGTTTTCAATAATTTATTTCTGGATGTACATGATAGCTGATGTTGATAAAAGAAAGCCTCGGTGATTAGATGACCTCTTCAAGCACAATCGTTAAGGAATGGTACAGTATTAGGCCTAATAGATGAAAGTATTTGGTATACTGCTTCGTCGTATCTTTTTTTTTTTTCCTCAAAGGAACCTGCCATAACTTCCTGGTGATGCCATGAATGTTGAACACGTTCTTGTTCCAAATGCAATACTGAAGATCAATGCTAGTTTTTTTTTTCCTGAATTCCGTTGTTATATCATTGCTGTTATATGGACAGGAAAAGCGTAAGAGCTCTTGTGGAATTGGCCCCATTGCCTTCATAGCTTCTGTGCAGAGTCTAGATAGTATTCCACAGTCATTGAGCTCATCAGGTTCATGTCTTCTTGTTCAAAAATATTAGTAGATGTATTATGGCTGTCTTCCTTTCCCCCTACTTTTCATATTCACTTTGGCTCTATGTTTTCCATTGTCCCAGGAAGGTTTGACTTTCACGTGCAACTACCTGCTCCTGCTGCTGCAGAACGCTGTGCTATACTAAAGCACGAAATCCAGAGGCGTTTGCTACAATGTTCTGATGACATCTTACAAGATATAGCTTCAAAATGTGAAGGATATGATGCATATGATCTGGTATTTTACACCTCCTTTCTAAATGCAAATACTGCCTTTTCTCTTTCTTTGTCTCTCTTTTTTTCCCAGCTCTGCCTTTGGGAAAAGAAAACCACGCAAACAGGGGTGCATTTGTCTTAATCGAATGTCTGCTTTTCATGTTTATATATTATTTTAGTGGGGGTTGAAAATGTATTCTTCTGATATTTCCAGATGAGTTAAGATAGAATGGCAATAGTTAACCATTTTGTAAGATCTTTAAGATATGGAACGGTGAGGGCCATTTTGTAGGTCTTTAAGATTCGTGGTAAAACCATTGGCTACAATGATACAGGGAGGAAAGCCCAATAGTTAACCACATTGAATATCTGTTACATGACCAGATGCAAGTCATAAAAAACATGTTTTGTTAAACTTATGCGCTAGATTTTGTTAGAATTGTATGTTGGTGAAGATGCATGGTAGAATGTTTGGTGTCAACATTAATTGATTGTCTACGTAAGAAGATAACTCACTTCATTTGAGAGCAAAGTTGGGAGAGATCAATAACTCCCACAATATTATGATGTACTGTGGGCTTTACCGAATTGAAATACTAAAATAGTGATTTCATTCTATCAGGAAATTTTGGTTGACCGAGCTGTACACTCTGCCATTGGTCGCTTTTTGCCGGGTCCTTTGAGTTTCCAAAAGGATGAAATACCCACATTAATCAGGGATGACTTTGCTCGAGCAATGCATGAGTTCCTTCCTGTTGCTATGCGTGATATTACTAAGTCTGCTCCTGAGAGTGGCCACTCTGGATGGGATGATGTTGGTGGCCTGAGTGATATAAGGAATGCTATCAAAGAGGTGTGATGTTTTTTTTTTTTGGGAAGTTAAAAGAGGTGTGATGTTTTCATTACACAATGGTTTTTACACTTTTCAGATCTCATCCCTATGCCACTTTTTTAACTATATTTGAAGATTATTTTTTGTGCAGCAGCTTAACTGATTAATTTGAATGCCAGATGATTGAATTGCCATCAAAGTTTCCAAATATCTTTGTGCAAGCTCCATTAAGGTTGCGATCAAATGTTCTGTTATATGGGCCCCCTGGTTGTGGCAAGACTCATATTGTTGGTGCCGCAGCTGCTGCTTGTTCTTTGCGATTTATATCTGTGAAAGGTCCCGAGCTGTTGAACAAGTACATTGGTGCTTCTGAGCAAGCAGTAAGAGAACAATTAAACACTCTTTCAACCAGCCCCAAACCCCCAAACTTTTAGGCAAGAAAAAAAGGAACCAAAGAGTATGAGTTTATATTGAAATACGATATACTTCATTTGGGGCAAGCTTGAAGAGATGTCTTACTTTTGTTAGGTGACTAAAAAGAAAGGCTTTAGGGTTTCAATTCCATAATTTATCAGTAAATTGAGGAGTTCCATTTGATTCTTGTATGCAATTGATGTAGTTTAGTTTGTAGCACTTAGTGATGGGCATTATTGTGTGTGTAGCGAGTTGTTTCTCTACAGCATTTTCTTGTAGTATTGTTTACTATGAAGTTAAAATGTACACTGTCAGCTGGTGATTCATGCTTTCCCTACAGGTTCGTGATATTTTCTCAAAGGCAGCTGCTGCAGCACCTTGCATTCTTTTTTTCGATGAATTTGATTCTATTGCCCCAAAAAGAGGGCATGATAATACAGGAGTAACTGACCGTGTTGTTAACCAAGTAAGTTTTTTCGTGTGTGTTTGTTTCATCATGTGCTCTTTTTGAGAGTAACATCTCATCGCTTTATTTGTCCATGTCCTAGTTTTTGACCGAGCTGGATGGCGTAGAAGTTTTGACTGGCGTTTTTGTGTTTGCTGCAACAAGGTTGGTTCTATTTTAGAATAGTTTCATATTACCTTCAGATTCTTCTCATGGTCATTGTTTCAATTTGCCATCTCATTTTCCAGGTTTCCCTTTATTTATTTGTTTGTTGTTCATTTACATGGGAAAGATAAGGTTGTCCATGCAACCTTTGTTTGGATTACAAAGATCACTAAAGAACATTAGATCAGAGAATAAGAGAATAAAGAACTAAAGATAAGGATTGGGATGTTGAAAGAGAGAGAGAGAGAGAGAGAGAGAGGGAGAGAAGAAGTAGAATCTAACTTGATTCACATCCTTGATTTTATGAAAATTTTCATAGTGCCAAAAGCTATGTTTAACAAGGTCATTACTTTCCTATGCAAAATGAGCCTTGTTGAGTGGATGTCCTACTCCTGAGCTTCTCCATAGTGTTTTATTTCTGTGTGCACTTTCCATTTCTCTGTCCTTGTGCTTCCTTTTATTGACTGTCCTTTTTTTTTAAATGGTTCTGTGTGGATCTGGAATTTCAACAAGCAGTAGACCTGACCTACTGGATGCTGCACTGTTAAGGCCTGGAAGGCTAGATCGCCTTCTTTTCTGTGATTTTCCTTCTCCACGGGAGAGACTGGATATCCTTTCAGTTCTTTCTAGAAAGGTTAGTATTATTGGCTTCTTGATGCTCATCTTCCATCCTTGTTTTCCTTAAAATTTGATGTCTGTTTTGAGATTCTATAATTGGCTGCAGAATAAATCCTTCATGCGAAGGCATTCCAGGAAGTCCATTATAAAATTAAACATCCGATTCTAATGTCAAACAGTGTATATGGTTGAAGAACACCTCTTTCTAGAGCTACTTTGTGCAATCACTTGCTAATCACCAGACTTCTTTAAAAAGAGTGGAAACACGTGCGTACACAAAAAACTAAAGATGATTTCACCTCATATGCTTAGCTAATAAAGTAGATAAGTCTCATTTTTGTGCTAAAAGTCGACTTATTCCTGTTCAGTGGAAACAAGTTTACATCTGGAAAAAAAAAAAAACAAACTTAACATACAATTTATCTGCCAAGGTTCTGGTTCATATTTTGTTTGATGTGATAATGTCTTGTGTTAATTCCTGCTAGTTTGAATCTTTATGTCCATTAAATGCACAGCTCCCTCTGGCCTCCGATGTTGACTTGGAAGCCATAGCATATATGACAGAAGGATTTAGTGGAGCCGATTTACAAGCTCTTCTCTCAGATGCGCAGCTTGCCGCAGTTCACGAATTTCTTAGTAATGCAGATAGCAGTAAGCCTGAAAAGTCGCCAATCATTACCGATGCCCTTTTGAAGTCTGTTGCTTCAAAAGCAAGACCGTCAGTCTCCGAATCAGAGAAACAGAGACTATACGACATCTATAGCCAGTTCTTGGATTCGAAGAGATCCGCCGGTGCTCAGGTCCACCTCCGCTCTCCCCTACACACCTATATTTCACCCCTAATCTTATTAACATAATACTGACCCATTACATGTATGCAGTCAAGGGATGCAAAGGGCAAAAGAGCGACACTAGCGTGACCCAACAAAAACATTTATCCGATGACCAAAGCTAAAGGCGGAATGCTATTTTATGTTATGTCGTGTAACAGTTCAACTGCCGGTATTGGTAGCTGTTTTTAGCTTATCTGGTTGTATACTTTGCCTAATTATTTGGGGAAGCTAAATATAGACATAACATTCAAATGCAGTCTGCAGTTAAACAATAATTTCCAACTATGGTTGATGATTTTTATGAGGATTAATCTAATCTGAGATGCTATTCCACATGGATACTGCTAGCTATTGGTGCGGTGGCTTATATTTCATTTTTCTTAGTAAAAAAGAAAATAAAATTAACCATAGAATATCTCAAACTTGAAAAAAGAAAATAAAATTAACCATAGAATATCTCAAACTTGAAAAAGAAAAATAAAGACTTGATACAGCCAAGAGAAATTGGTCATGAGATCAAAGTATGTTAATACTGTTAATTAAATTTTTTAAAACATAAATCAGCAAATGTAGATGATGTAATGTGCAATTTCATTTGGATATTCAGTTGCATAGTTGGAGATGATACCAAAATAGAAGTTATATAAAAACTTGAACATACCCACTGATCCAAGATGTTGAATACATCTTCATGAATACAACAGAAAAATAATCCAATAAAAACCTCCATGGATCTGCAGAACGTCATTGCACAGTACAGTTGCTGCAATCTCAAACTCCGACTTGTCATTGATGCCTAAAGTGCTGCCAATAGGTTAACCAGCACAATGAGGCCAGAAGAAGAATGTGAGTATGCGGAATATTATAATTTGGGAAAACCTTGGCTCAAGAGACGGTTGTTTCTGATCCAAAGGACACAAAACAACCTCACTCGATGCTCTTATTTCCCATGTCGTCATCCCCACATGATTGAACACCAAAATGGAGATGATGAACAAAAATTAGTGTCAACCAACAGAAGATACCTTCCCAATTTGGACTTCAGCATCTTTGTTGATATGCCAAGCTTAGATAACATCCAGGAAACTTCGCCGAGATTAGATAACACCCGGGAAAAGTTTCCATGCTCAATTGAGGCCAAGAAGAGGCTCATCCATCTATAAATAACATGTTACAGCGGAACAACTTACACTTTCAATTTTCCAATTAAATCAGCGTCTAAATGCATTAAAAGAATTACTTTTTTAACCCATTATCCAAACTTTCAAAATTAACTCAATTCAAAGTCTTGAAGCAATAAAATAAGAAATTGAGGAGAACAAATGTTGACCATAACTTTTATAATTGAGCATTGAACTGTTGAAGCAAATGAATTAACAAAAGCGGACCAAAAAATTTATGACTAAGTATAAAAATCATAGAAAACTAGACAATAAGAAATCACAACTTGAATGCGATCTTCGATGTTAATACGTTCCATGTAAAAGTTTGTGGATATATTCTAACTGGACTTGGTGTAACTTACTGTGATAGTTATAACCTACAAACAAGTCCAGATACAGTTATGAAGAAAGTATGAATTGAAACAAGAGAAACCATACCAATGGCCAGGGCAGCCAGAGAGTAGAATCCGTAGATACTCAAAAGTATTGATGTTGCCCACAGTCAACACCAACCATGGCTGTAAACATAAGGCATCATCATCATGACTTCTAGAAACATTGAATGCAAGCCTCGAACATGGGCCATAAGATGTTCTGGGGAAACATCAGCATATTGGCAAACTTAAAACTCCAATTACTGACATAAAATATACAGGATAGAAAAATAGGTTCAAAGCAAACTCAGAGGATGCTTGTATCAAAGTCAACCTACACAATTGATGTGACATCCATATTGCGACTACTATTGCAGAATAAGCAGCTGATAGCATGTGAGCAATGATATGAAGAGCATGCACCAGGTGTATAAGGATTCCTTACTGGAAAAACTATCAAAATCTCCTTCCTTAAAACACCAATTGAACAAAAGAAATTACAGTAAGATACTTGTTTCTCAAATTCTCTAATAAGCCAATGATGAACTATGATTTTTGTTTCAACAAAGGCTGGTCAAAGTACAATTTGCATAGGACCAAACAAATTTCTTACTACTTTGATACTTTCAAACGTTACATATGATTATCTAATGTAGTATTTACATCCTCATGAAGTAAAAAGGATGAATCGGCTTTGAAGTATATGATGAGAGGACAAGAGAAGCATTTAAGAGTCCTGGATCAGCTAACAAGGACTCTAAAATCAGAAGAAGTCAAACTTCTTACTACCTTCAAATGTTCGTCATCTGAAATGCAGAGTACCTGGCGCAGATTTGTCAACTTTGCTTCATCCTCCCAACTCAATGGCCCTGAAGAATACAATTGTCGAATAGTAGAACAATATCCATGGAAATCTGTCCTATGGGATCCTAATTCCAATTCCTTAGGTGAGAAAAGGGAAGATTCTTCATCCTTAATCTTTGGACAACAAGAGGACTCAGCATCACTACAGTAATCCCCCATACTTCCATCATGCAATGGCAAAGAGTTAACAGGAAACTTATAAGTATAGCCAACAATACTACAACTACCAACAGATGACTTGCAACTATCCACAGATATTGCAGGTTCTAGAAGCCGACTATGATTTTCCCTACCTAAATTCACTCTTGATAACTTGGTGATTCTAGAATACCTGGGAGAGTTTCTATAATTTTCACCATATAACTCATCCAGATGATCAGCTTCTACCTCATCAAAAGCTTGGGATGGACGTGCTGAACAAATTCGTTGATAGCTACTGACATTTTCCATTGTTTGCATCCTTTTAGCAGATATTTGGTGCACTTCAAATTCATCAATTGGTGATCTTCTTTTTGATGTTGTGGATGGAACCATGACTTCATCTCCTATCTGTTGATTCATCCTAGTGTTTGCTTGTGATTTTGTCACTGGCATGCCACAATTCCTTGCACCCTGAAGCAAACCAACAAAACAAATAGGTAATATGACCTAAATAACTCATAAGGAAATCTTAGAAGAAAAAAGTGTAGGCAAGGCTAGAAAAGGACATCTAAAAAGAAAAGTCATCACACAAGTAGCATGTGCCTGTCTTGCTTATGCAAGTTCCCTTGAGGGATGCTACAGCACAGTAATAGCATCAGATTATGGCAGATACTCGCAAAATAGTACTGTACCATGTCTTTGCCAATACAATACATGGGTCATTGCACAGAATCATGGGAAGTGCACTAAAATGAGATTTAGAACTAGAACTTACCTCACCAACCAACAACCATTTTCCATTTTGCCAGCACTGTCGAACCCTTAAATAAGATCTGGGCACTCTTACTCCCGTAAAATTCCCAAGTAGCCTAACAAAAAAGTAATCTCCATCTATAATCTGGATTACTCGAGCTGTCTTCCAACAAAAGTTGTGAAACACTTCAACAAGATCACCGCAAGCCCACTTAATCTCCCCATCCACAGGAGGTGGACAAGGCCTGAGCACCTTCCTTGGAACCCTCTCCTCTTTAGCCTCACCAAAACCAGCATACTTCACACAGTACATGCGCCCATTCCCAGATATTATCTCCCCACAAAGCCAACTGCCAATAGAAACCTCCTTGTTGCTCAGTACCTCCACCTTAGTCCCTTTCCGGAATCTCATCATGACTCTGATATCGTCCGCTCAAAAACTAAACAACCTGCAGATAGATACATTATGAGAAAACAGATTTACATATTACACAGAAAAAACAAAATCTATAACAAAATTGAAAGAATGAAAACAACACAGCACATAAGACATTAAAAACTAGAATAAAAGATTCTTCAATCATAAAAGCAAAAGGATAAACCATCCACAACAAGGAAAATCAAATAACAAAGCGAACAAAGTTAAACAAGATCCTCAAAAACAATAATAAAAATAAAAATACACAACTCTGAATAAAACTTACTAACTTCAAACCACAAAAAAAAAAAGATTCAACATCAACATCGTCCAACAGTACCACTATTCCACAAATATATTCACATCTAAAAGTTTAAATATTTCAGATAAAAAACGATACCGTAAAACCCCGTAAAGAAGAACTCTACGCAGATCAACCACAACCGAATAAATCCTCCGCAGGAATCCAAAAGCGACCAATCAATAAAAAAAAACACAACATAAAAACTCAACAGCCAAACATTTAAGCAGATTCAAGAGCAAACATCACACTGAATACAACAACAGGGACGAATTGAATACACAGCAAAAAGAATCAAACCTTGAGAAGAACGACTCCGATCTTAAACTCTGTGGGAGGAATCGAGAGCTTATTTTGTTTCTAATAACTTTTTAGAACGGTTATTAACAAGATTTCACAATTTTTAGGGATTCATGATTTGAGTGTATTGGATCCGACGGTTGTGGTGTCGATGTTCTTGACAGTTACGAAAACAACTGATCGGCCAATTAGGTATCGACACGTCATAGTCAGATAAAAATGTAGGATTGGTTTTGGTCTAGGAGCCCGTATTCTCTTGGATTGTTTAAGATTAAGAATCCTATTCGTATCTAAGGAATACTGAATTTTGTAGTTTTTTTTAATAACGAAATTGAATTTGAAACCATAATTTAAAAATTGAAATTTTAAATGGTTAGATCATCATCACATTCAATCTGAAGTCCTGTAATAAAATGAAATATAGAGAGGTATGATAATACGCAGCCTTATCCCTACACAACAGAGAGGTTATTTTCAATAAATTCACATGCAAATGTAACAATAAAAGAGTTATGCAAGTTAAAGAATAAATTAGTAAACTGACACATTAAAAAAAATTGTAACTAAAATTATAATAAATAATAAATATAAATAAAATATAGCTCAATTTTTTAAATTAAAATATAACAAAATATAATATCTCTTTATCGTAGAAATTTTAAATTGTTAGATATTATATATATATCAAAGGCCGTTGCTTGAAAGGAATGAGTCCCTTTAAGGCTTGCTTTGGAGTGATATCGTTTGTTTCGTGTTTGAGTGGATTTTGAAAGAAGCGTGATTAGCTGTCAATTGCAAAATTTAATTTAAATTTTAATTAATTTAAATTTTAATTAGAGAGTCGATTAAATTGATGCATGTCACGGCTAAAACGTTAAGTCGTAATGGTACTCTTTCCGGATTAGTATATTAGAGTATCGACATTTGGCAATATTTAATATTAATTTAATTTTTAAACTACAAATCAATTCTATAATTTTATTATAATCAAAGTTTAGTTTTGTTTAAAATAAAAATATTTTAAAATTTTAACTTAATAATTTAACTTATTACAAAATATAATGAAGATATTAACTTTTTATTACAAATTTAATAACGTAGACAATGGACTAGCCATGGATTTAAATTCAAGTGTTTTAATTGATCAGGCTCAGATTAGTTTGAGGCCTAATTTTTTGAAGCAAGAGTTAAGTATTGGATAAACCTGGACCTGGACAATATAGACCCAAATTCAGTTAAAAAACTTTATTTTACATCTTTAATTTTAAACAATTATTTCAAAAAATTAGTGAGACTTGCTCATGAGTTGACCTATTATTATCCTTAACATTTAATCAAATATTTTTTATAATGGTTCAACTGGTAAACCAATTTTTTTAATATGATAATATCAATTTAAATATCGTTATAAAGAATCTTAGATTTCATTTCCACGAGTTAAACAAACGATTAACTATAAGAGTAAATACATGTTTTAAGTTAATTAAATTATTTAAAATACTTTAATTTTTATTTAATACATATTTTTTTAGAACAATTATTTAATACATATTTAAAAACTAATAGTGTAGTTTCACTTTAATTTAGCAGGGTGTTAGCGTTAATACACCGTAGTACTCCACAAATCCTTACATTTCCCTTACCTTTTTTTTTTTTTTGGAAATCAAACACGAAAAATTGTATTAAGAACTATTGTCCGCAGCTAGAGCTGAAGAAATACAAGCAGGGAAAGATAAATCCCTTACCTAAATGATTATTCTCAGCCACGTGGTTTTTAGCCTTTCCCCTTTAACATGGTGACTTTCAAATGCCCGAATCTTCTGTCCTTGTTATGTCTCCTCCTCTATCCTATTAAATCTCAACTATCCATTTACGTGAGACCCACATAAATAGATGGTTAAAAATTACTGAAATAAGATAGGAAACAGAAGATTCGTCCCCAACTTTCAATAAAGACTCACATTATTGGGATCCCATTTGGGGTCGGCAGGGCTGTTCAACTTAGAGTTGGGTTAGGTCAGATCTTAAAAAAATAAAGTTATTTTATTTTAAATTTTAAAAAAACATATGTATGATTGAGTTGAGTTGGGTTCAGATTCAAACTTAACTATCTCGTAACTTGACCTCAATCTAAGCATGGCAATTGGGCCCGAACTTAAGCTCAACCCGAAGTCAAATAAGTTAGGCTCAGGTTGACCGAATTATAGGTTAAGATTTTGAGCTTAACCGAGCCTTAGGCTAGACTCGAGCTAAGACTATCTAAACCTAACTTGGTTTGAAACAATTTTGAAAATAACAAAATGATGTCATATTTTGGATTTTTAAAATAACAAATCGGCTTAGATTAATATTTAAATTTAAATTAAAATAATAATTTAAAATAATTATAACAAATTGTTAATTGTATTAGGTTTAATTAGTTCAAATCAAAATTAAAAGTTAAATTGAATTTTTTATATAAGTAACATTAATTAGTTTATATGTGAAGTTTATATAGGTATGTTTCACTGTTATTTTTAACGGAAATATAAAAGAAGGAATTAAAAAAAAAAAAATTTAATTTTCAAGTTAAAACATGATAACCTAGTCAGAAATTCAAGATATACGTTCTGCGATTCTTTTAAAACTAACATTAAAGAGTATATAGTCACTAATTGACCATGCATTAAAAAAAATAACACTATTCACAGTTGTTTCAAGAAAGAGCTATGCCTACATACTTACAAAAGGATGCAATTTTAAATGGCGTATTTGCCACCAAATCAAATTGTGGCTCATAAATTTGGTTCGAATAACTTTGTTTAATAAAACAAATATAATAAAATATTATTTTGTAGACATGATAATTTTCTTACTTTATTTTAGAAATATTTAAATATAATAAATATTTTTTCAATTGTCTTATATTATAAATTGGGTTAATTACAAAAAAAATCAAACATTCTTCATTTTTTCAATTATATCCCGAACTTTAAAAAGTAGCAATAAAGTACCCAAATTTTCAATTTGTTTCAATTCTAGCCCAAATTTAAAAAAGTAACAATAAAATACTTAAATTTTCAATTTTCTTTAATTCTAACTCGACATTATCTATTATTATCCCAATGCCCTCAGCCATTTGTTTTATGTTTGTTCTTTTGACACTTCGTGTTACTCTCGCATTATAGCGTACTACATTAGTAAACTCTTCGTTTTTAGTTCATTATTCTAACGCTCTTAGTGCAAGAATGTTAGGGTTGCGTAATCTGAAAATCGAATAGTGAGAACGTTGAGGGAATAAATTTAAAACGAAAAAAAAACTAAAATCAAAGCGTAAGGTAATCGAAGCTACGTAATCTAATTTAGGTCATTTTTAAATAACGATGTCATTTTAATTATGTGATTAAACAATATTTTTTCATTAATCTTCATGTGTTATGTTAATTTTGGTTGACAAGTATATTAAGTTAAGGTTTTTGAAACACGTGACAAGTCACGTCAACAAACTTAACATAAACACTAACGTCGAGCTAGAATTTAAAAAAAATTGAAATTTGAGTATTTTGTTGCTATTTTTTGAAATTCAGACTAGAATTGAAAATTTTTGAAAGCTTGAGCATTTAATTGTTATTTTTTAAAGTTCCGTAATTAAAAACTTGACAAAAGTTTGAGTATTTTTTTTTTATAGTTAACCCTTATAAATCTGACCTAATTTTATAGCATTTCAATATATTTTAGTATACCAAATAATAAAATTAGTACAGTTTCAAATCTGCAATGCATCTCGATATAATGATTCAATGTGATACAAGATATTTCATAGGGATGAATACCAATATCAATTAAATTCAACTAAAATAGTTAATAAGTTATTAATTTGAATCGGATTTAATCAATTCAAGTCAAGTTTCAAAGCTGTGTCTTTATATTAGCAATATTGATAGATTTATATTTGATATTCTTAACAAAAATATAAGAAGAGCTTTTTTCGTATAAAATTTAAAACTATAAAAATAAAAAATAAAGATAAGTCTTTTAAAATTATTTAAACCACAAAATAACCATTTATCATATTACTCTAAAAACGAATTTAAATTGAACTTAAAATTAATATTTTATGCCTAATCTAACTAAGTTTGGAGTGGTCTCAATATTGATAATTTTTTTTAACTTGATTCATTATATTAATTAGTCAAATACGATTGATTAAATTATACTTGATTAAATAAAATACAATATAGACTCAAACTTGCACATAAAAAAGAAAATCATTTTGGTTCCACTCAATTCCCGACAATAGGGATGTTAATTTGGCCGAGCTCATAATCTGATCGTAATTTTAAAAACAACGTCGTTTTTGACTCTTTCTAAATATAAGATGGATCAGGTTGTCTGTCCACGGGCCGACTTGCCCTGACCCTTCAAACCATAAAAGAGGCCTGATTGGACCCACGCTTGAAACAATTGAGAAAAAGAAGAGTTTACTAGTATTCTTCCACCAAACTTATTTGGGGCCGTATGGAGAACGGACAATTTACAACGACTTCTGCTTATTCCATGATCTTGCACCACGATGCCACTATGTCCAACACCTACTGGCGGACTATCTGGAAGTGACAGGGCTCCCAAAAAATCCAGACATTCCTATTGCTACTATTGCATGACAAGCTTCTCACCAATCATCAGAGCGTCCACAGAGGATTCACTTCGGATGCGAACTATTACCATTGTCACCTCGAGGAATCCTCTCTTTATGTAGTGCGGGACTACTCCAAAGCCTGTTACCTATAGATCACCTTCAGGTTATCACGGCAGAGTTCTTTTCCATGGATCACAAAGAATGGTTCATAAAGAACCTACTGTCACACAGGGTGATAGGAGGCTTCGACTGAGCTATTATCTTTGGCACAACATGCTGGTTTCTCAGATCCTGGAGAAATCGGGCCATCTTCGACGAACTCTTCTCCTGGTCGATTTCACTAGAGCAGCCCGTTTTGGAATATGTTAACCACATTCAATTGGTTGCAATTTGGCAACATCGAACTCAGCTGACCAATGTCACCCAAGAAGACCTACTTGTAGAATGGAGCAAGCCTGCACCTGGCTGGGTGAAACTAAATATTGATGGTGCCTTCAAAGGCTCCAGCACCTCAACCACAGCTGGAGAGCTACTGCGCGACAGTTCCGACGCTTGGTTGAGAGGGTTTGTCCATAATATTAGCGGGTGTTCCCCGTTAACAATAGAATTTTTGGGGGTGCTTTCGGGTCTTCAGCTAGCATTGTCCTTGGGACACCGCCACATAGTTTTGGAAGTGACATAGTTTTGGAAGTGGATTCTTGCACTATGACCGATATGGTCTCTTCTCTACAGGCGCGGGCTACATCCTTAAATCCTTTCGTGTTGGGCATTCATGAACTGTTTTCCCGTTAATGGGTTGTAATAATTTAGCATATTTACCGCGAAGGTACTCGCAGTGCCGACTGGTTTGCAAATTTTGTTGGACATTTTTTCTTAGACATCACTACTTTTGAGGACTCACCTAAGAGATACATACGTCTCCTCGTAGAGGATGAGTCAGGGGTCTGTCACCCGAAAATTTTCATGTGGTTTGTCACGTTTACCTTCCTTTATATATATAAAAAAAGAATAGTTTGGCAGTATATAATTTTGCCTTTTTGAAATTTTGATGAAATTAACTATAATTAATGGTTTTGGGAATTTAAAACACAAAAGAATCATGACGTGGCAAGTCGTTTCCACTCCTTGCACAAAACTACCGTTCTTCATTTTCCTCACTGCCAATGCGCAAAAGACAGGCTAGAGGAAATAGAGTCGAGAGACGAAAGGACGCACAAAGGGTGTGACCTGAGAGGCACAGAGAAGAGATTACACTACAAAAGCTAACCGCTACGATGTGGAGGAGAGTTACCTCTTCACACCTTAAAACCCTCGCTGCCGCCTCCACCACCGCTACCCGATCTACCTCCTCCGCCGCCTCCGTCGTTCGATCCATCGTTTCTCCTTCACCTTCTGCTTCTCTCTTCAATCGATACTTCAGTGACGACTCTGGTACTGTGAAACTCTTGTTTCAGATCTTCTGCTAGCAGTATTCTTGTTGTTTGTCTAACGGATTCGATTTTGATGCGGAAATGTTTTGTTTACAGTGAAGAAGAGAGTTGAGGATGTGATGCCTATTGCTACTGGACACGAGCGGGAGGAGCTTGAAGCCGAGCTTGAGGTTGAGTTTTTTCTATTCATTATTATTCACTATTAGATTTTTAATTAAGAAAAAAGTTAGAAGGAAAATGGAATTAAAGAGCTGTTTGAATTAGTATCTGCATAATGTTTCTCTTGGTTGCATTTTCTCACCCGCAAAATCTTATTTTGTGTTAGGGAAGGAAACTTCTTGACATTGACCATCCTGAGGGTCCTTTTGGCACAAAGGTATGTGCTTTCTCTCTCAAAGAATCAAATCATTTTATGTTATTGTGCGTATCATTTGTTTGTTTGCCACTGTTGTCCAACTAGTTTACGATTATATTTTTTTTCCCTTAGCTAATCTTGTCTTAGCTCAACATACCTTTTTTAAGATATAGGATTTTAGGTTTTAACCAGTAGATAATTGCTTGTCATTTATGCTAGTATCATCTACTGCTGTATGGTTACTTTTATTGCGGGAATGTTCAAGTGTTTGTTTCATTTTTGTTTTTGCTGAATTTGCATCCCTCAAGCTATGGTTTTGATGAGCTCTCTGCTTGGGACTTGTCTTGTATTCCTTTTGTCACAGACCATTTTTGTTTAGGCTTTTGACGACTGTGTAAAAATATCTTAGTTGATGAATTGGGATGCTACTTAACGAATTTATCATAATTAATGACTCGTGGAGAGGAATGAATGTGGTTCTACATAGAGTAATAGGATTTGATCCATTATCAAACTAGAGCAGGAAGGTATTGGTATTCTATTTACATATAAAAAAATACAGGTTGAATAGCATTCTTAAACTCATGCTCAGTGATGTAAATTACTAATTGAAGCAATAGGTTTTGCGTTAGATCTTTTGAATTGCCTGCTATTTATGATTAGTGTTGCATTGTTGTCAAACTTTTCTATAATAAGTCTTCTGTTTTTAGTGTAGCAATGATCTTGCACTATGTATATTTGCTTTTCTCACCCTTTTCAGTTATTTTGTGCTCGTAGGAAGCACCTGCTGTTATCAAATCATATTATGACAAGAGAATAGTTGGATGTCCTGGAGGTGAAGGAGGTGAGTTATCCTATTCAATCTCTAAATCGCTATAATTCTTTTTTCATGATATATTTTGACGCGTTCTATGTTACATTAAAGGACGTAAACTTTTGCAATTGTTTGCATCTACTTAACTTGGTTTGATGCCTTTCAATTATAGAGGATGAACATGATGTTGTCTGGTTTTGGCTGGAGAAGGGCAGGCCTCATGAATGTCCTGTCTGTTCACAGTACTTTGTGGTAAGTGGAGGGTAACAATTGAAATGCTCAAAATTTGACCTTTTCTGGAGTGGAGTTAGCTAGATCTTGACTTTTATATGGGGATATTTCCTAGTTTTCTATAGTTTGGCGCCATTCAACAGGATTTTGTGTTAATGTATGCATGACCTGAATGCTAACATGCAAATGATTGTTTTACTGTCCATGATCCTGAGCTAATTGAGTGAGTGAGACGGATTACAGAGTCTCCAAAATCTTTTTCTTTTTTTGTTTACTAAAAAAGAAAGAAAATGGATTCTCTGTTTTTATTTTAGTTTTATATCACACAAAATATTTTGAAAACAAGACAAAGTGGGTTCTAGAAATACAAAAGAAATTTCTAAATTCAACACACTGTCCAAGATCCTGAGCTAACTGAGTGAGGTAGATGGGTAATCTCAATCTGATAAAGAGGTGCTAGGTTCTTTGCTGAATAAATCCAATAATTTGGGCATTGCTTATCTAGCCATATATTAGCTGATTAAATGTTTGTTATAGGTACTAGGTAGTTTAACTTCATACATAGTGCACGTGGAATTGGATGACTGAACGCAGAACTGATGGTGTTTTATGATACCAAAAGTGAGATTTGATTAGGAGTTTTGGATCTTTTAACAAATTTTGTGATAATTAACAGCTAAGTTTGTCAAATTGTTTATATGTTTAACAGCTTATGTAGATTGCTTGACCATAAACCATAATTAACAACTCAGTCTTAAGCATACAAATCATGTTCTCTTATTATATGCTCATATAGACGTCATTGCTTCACGTTCAAAGAAAATTGCAGTTCTGCTTTCATTGGAGCTTGACTTTTTTAATTATGATGTTGGCATTTGACAGTTGGAGGTGGTTGGCCCTGGTGGACCTCCAGATGGACATAGTGATGATGACGAGCATCACTAATCACAGATCTCAATTTTCCTGTTGCAATAAAATTTGTAGCTGTTTCTCTGGCAGCGTGTCCTTTTTGTGATTACGTAGACACGGCTGGCTATCTGTTGAAAAAACTGTGAATCTTGTTAAATTTTGCTTCCATGCATGGCCAATAATTGGTAACTACACTTATATTCTTTAAAGGAACATCTTGATGTTAGTTTCAAAGGACTCATTGAACCTTTACCTTGGATTTCCTATTATATTCTTCTGTTTTTACTGTTGAGTTCCAGTTATGCATCTTACCGAAGCAGTTCAAACTGGGTTCGGCTCGGATTAGGTTTGAATTAACTGAACTTTGAGCTGGGTTTAGACGTATCCGATCAATTACCAATCCTAATTCAAACATTTACAACGTATCCGATCAATTACCAATCCTAATTCAAACATTTACATACATTTTTGGATTATGTTTTTGGAGGTCTAGGTTTAATACAGATGAGTGTCTTCTATTGTGCTTTTTTGCCACCAGATGAAGTTGGGCTTCACAATACTGGCCTTTCAGGTTCTCTCTGCACAAACTGGTGGCAACTATAGTCATACTAGAATTATAATTTAAAATTTATAAATACTTGTATATATAATTACTTAAATTCAAAAACTAAAAAGTATTTATAACAGGTTTTAAAATTTATTTAAATCAATGTATATATATTAAATAAGTAATTTTTAAGAGTTTAATGATCATACTGTATCCTCAAAATCCAACCATTTCTCGTTAGTTCTGGACATAATGTTTAGCATCGCCAGACATTTCCTGACAGGAACGTGAATTCTACCATATGATTATGATACGAAAACAGTAACGAAGATGATTAGATTACAGAAACTGAAGACAGATGTCATTCATAAATATGGACACATCCATGTCAAGTGACATAATCAGAATATGGTAGTTGCTCTCGTGCCCTGACATAAAACAAAAGCAACAGTTCAAAATCAATTTTCCCGGAGAGGAATCGAAAAGGAATTGATTCAAAAATCCTTTTAGTCACAACCCTTACCAATTATAAAAAAGAAAAAAGCAACAACAAAAGGGTTTTTATTCCCTTGAATTAATTCCTTTGCTTCTTGTACGTGAATCACATATTCCTTTAAACCTACCAAAGATTTCCACAAAATTCCAACATTTCTGTTTCCAAACTCCATTTCAGGCAGTGCTGTAACGCCCCAAATTAGGAGTTAGATTTTGGCATGCATACATAGCATTTTTCGGGTACATTGGTGTAATGAAACTTCGGATTGATTCGGACAATATTAATATATTTTTAGTAATTTTTGGATACTTCAATGATTTTTAGAAATTGTTGGTGACGTAGGTAGTATGGTTTGAACAATTATTTGACAGTCATTGTTTTATGACGAAATTTTTGGTAAATTTTTGGAAGTTGTTTGGAACTTCTGGGTATTTGTTTGTTATCAGAATTCATAAGTGTGTTTTTTGTTATGTCACTATTCATCAAATAATAATAATTTAATAGCACAGTGATGCACAGTAACAAATGTGTTAGATAAATAGGTAGTACAATTCAGTTCATTTGCTCAATACCAAAGCTTCATCACTGTCTGCCGATCTGCTTTTCTGATGCAGATCACGAGGTTATTCCTTTTGATAATGAATCTTTTCTGGTGTTATCGATATATGCATCTATACGGTGATGGTCTGTTCTTGTCCGTTATAAAGATAGTCGGATGAGATCTGATATTGGTAATAGAAATTTTGAGATTTATCATGTTTGAAGTTTTGGATGATTCTGATAGGTTAGACTTGCTAAATAGGTTAGTTTTTAAGTGATGATGCTAAAAGAATTGAGAAAAAAGAAAGGAAAATGAAAAACAAAAGAAGAAGTTGCAGAGTTCGATGTTGAAGATGATGAATAGTGAATAGTGTGAACAATGCACAGTAATGAATAGTGCACAGTGGATAGTGAATAATGCACAGTGAATAGTGAATAATGCACGGTATATAGTGAATAGTGAACAGTGCCAGAGATACAGTATCCGTACATATTTGTGAACAGTAGTAGTACGTATTTATAAACAGTAGTAATACGTATTTATGAACAGTAGTATGAATAAGAATCCCGGAAATTTGTCATGAACATGCATCATACTCATTTAGCATACAGTAATTATGCACAATAATAATTTGTGTCCGTGTTCCCTATTATAGAGGGAAGACCACTGCCAGATATTGCCGGGGCATCGAGGCAATAAATAGTAAGGGCGATTTAAGGTCAGTAATCAGGACTTTCAGTAACTAGTCAGTAATGTCAGTAATTTCTCAGTTAATTCAGTAAGTAATATCGGTAAGTAATTCCGACAGTAAAGTAACTCAGTCAATGTTGTAAGTAAACAGTAAATTTGGTAAGAGACCCGGGACGGT
>JAOQMR010000005.1:5066965-5079482 GCA_027563865.1 Erythroxylum pelleterianum
AATATTTTAATTAATGAATGAATTATATTTTAATTAATTATATTATTGTTAATTAATTATTAATAATATTTTAATTACTAGTCTTTGGAATCCAATCAAGTGAAGCATAAGAGAGTGAGAAGTGAAGTAGTCCAAAGAATGAAAAAGCTAAAGAACAAGATACTACCTCAAGTTTCAATGTAATTAAATTCCTGTATTTAGAAGAGTGAATTCAATTTATATAAAAAAAAGGTTTCAATTACATACATGAATTGAATTCATTCCATTTTTATATTTCTAAACAACCTAAACGGATTGTATATGCTCATCTGTTCGAGGCAAATGCTTGTAAAACATCAAATCGAGGTTTGTCTTTTCAAAATTTTATAGGTAAGAATCATGGAACAAGATAAGAGGATCCCATGCCAAAAATCAATTTTACTTTTTTGTTTTTGAGGTTACGGTTGCGGTTCTAAGTTTATATCAAATCATAGATTAGGGTTGGATGGAATAACATTGAGAGTTTGTATTACATTTAATCAAATCATTTAAAGCTAAATGCTTCCTCTCCTTTCTCTAACTTTACATTTGCTTATGTAAGCTAACTTATTAATAGTACCAAGAAACCTTTTTTTTTTTCGAATTCAGATTCTTCTAAGTATAAATTCTATTTTACATACTTTCATCCAAACCATGTCCTGTAATTTTATAGAGGAATACTTGCAATAAGTGTAAATGCCTCTTTAGATGAGCTTTTTGGAGGTTAATAAGCATTTTTTTCCACCACAAAGGTTTTTTAAAAGAAAATTGAGTATTTGATTGTAAAATAAAAAAGTATTTCTTTAATAGATATAATTTTTTTGGCAGCCAAAATAAAGTTTTTTAAGAAGCTCAAATTTAGCTTTTTATATGTTTTAATATTTATTTTTTATATTAGTTTTACTTATATTATAATCCATATAAAAGATTTTATTAGATATATTTTCATTTATGTTTCGTATGATTTATAATTATATAATAATTAATATATTGTTATATTTTAAATAATATTTATATGCATAAATAATTTTTATTACAAAATAAAATAAAGTTAAAATTAAAAGTACCTTTTTATTTTTATGTTGTTAAACAGTTTACTGTATAAAGTTATTTCAAAAGAGCTCTTTTTAAAATGATAGTTAAACAGTTAAAAAGTTCTACTAACAAAAACTCTACTGGTATAACACAATCAAACGGAAGCTAAGTTTGAGGCTTTTTCAAGTGTCAGATGTTTGTAAGATTTGAGGATTTGCTTAAAATGATATTATTTTAAAAGATAAAATTAAAATTATATTATTTTACTCTATATCATATTAAAAATGAGTAATTTGGACCTACTAATTATTGATCTTTAAAATAAATTCTTTAAATATTTGTTAAAAATGTGATTTTTATCTTAATAGTTTACAAAAGATCTAAATTATCGCTTATCTTCATCTATGTTACCACTTTTAAGGTGCAATAAGTATTCTTCTAATAATATTAAGATATAATGAGTATTATTTTAATAATATTAAGATAGAAAGTTTTACCAAAAAACTAAAAAATAAGAGTAAAAAATTATTTAAATTTTTTGTTAAACAAAAGTATAATTATATTCTTAATTATTAATCCAGGTCAAACTTAAACCAGAGAAAGTGGTGGATCCAACTCAGCCTTTTTCATAATCATCGAGCTTTTTCCCTGCAAATCAATTCATAATCTGCATATGTACCAGCCTACCCAACAAGCCTAATCATTCTTTATCTAGTTACATTATCTTGGGTTAAATTGCAGGAAGGGGCATAGGGAAACCTAACCTATTTTCATGTCCTTCACACATGTCTAGTCACACAGTTATTACCTTAGATTTCTATATGATTGATGCCTTGCATTGCACTTTATTGACAATTGTTTGAAATTGTGCTCCTTGTCCCCTCAATAAGTTTAACTTTATTATATAATCTTGGAAGCCAGCTTATAAGCAACCCTTAAAAAACAGAACTTTGTACTTGGGTTTGCATTACATTTTCTATAAAAAAAATTGGAGAAAAAGAGCAACTTGTTCTATATCAAAATGGTTTCTTTGCAATACTTGAATTGCCAACTTAAGCAAATTTGTCCACAATTTGCTAGTATTTTAATCTCCATTAACTCACAGTGCCAACAGCATATCATGTCTACTGTTAAACAAACCCACCAGATTAAGTATATTTGCATTTTTTTTTTCTGGTAATAGGGATATGATTCTTACTTTGTTATGTGTGGGGTAAGGAAAGGAAAGGAGTTGACAAACATAAAAGTTGCACCTAAGTTCTTTCTTTTTTCTTTTCTTCTAATATTGACCTCAAAAGGAAATCAGATGCTGCCATTTACTGCTGTAACCAATTGCAAAATGTTTGGTCAACTGTTAAAAAATTACATTAGCTTTTGTTAAGTGTACGTAGAATCTGAAGTGTATTCAGTATGAACAGTATTTAGATACAATAACAGAGCAATATTCAATCAAGGTAAGTTAGTGTGGGTAAATATAACTATGGAAGAAGGAAAGATTTTTGATTTCACCCTGTAAAAAGTTGCTGTACAGAAACTTCTTGGGTTTTATAACTAGGGAAGAAGGAAAGAAATTTGAATTCACCTGTAAAAAGTTGCTGTACAGAAACTTCTTGGGTTGGATACAACTATAAAAGCACTTAAAACTATCTGATATACGAAACAGAAATGCTCTTCTCCACCTGCATTAAGGCTGCATCCTATAGGGTCATCTACAAAAGTGATATGTGATGATGGTGGGCTAGAACATTTGACACTCTATCTATCTATCTCTCTATCTATCTTTGGTCTATGGAAACACTTGATGGTGGATTTTGATATCAAAACTTATCTTCCTCAGCTTCAGGATATATGCCACTGTCCCTTATTTACAAATTAAGTAGCCAATCACATGGAACAAGTCATATTTCAGTTCCTTGGATGTTGTGTATGCGCTGGACAATTTAGTAGGTGTAAAAATTTCATGCTTGGTGTTAATCATATTGGTTGAAGTGACACCCCATTTAGAGATTCCCACTAACAAACACGCTAGAGACAGAAACACAAAGGGGGTGACATGAATTGGAGAAGTTGGGTTGTTAAGGCTTGTGGCAATCTAATAAGAACCAAATTAATGGGAAGATTGTTGAAGTAACCATGCGAAGATACGTCGTAGAAAGTGGAGAGTTCCTGGAAAGTTGACATTCTCTTGAGAAGGCAACTTCACTTTATTTTACAATACAAGACAGGAACTTGGGTCTGCAGAGTAGTTTCTAAATCACTTCGGCTTGTTATAATGTAGCTTCAAAATGGAATGTAGAGTTTTTATAAACACATTCAAACAAGTTCCTGCGTACAATATGCATTTGGGATATCAGATATGTATTACTCACTAACAGAAGATTTAGTTTTGGCTTTATTATGTCCTCATTATGTCTTCTCACATGAGCATAAACAAACAAAACCTTTTGTTGGTGGGACTCGAGCAATCCAAGAAATTATTATAGTGGCAAGGCAGAAAAAGCAAGAAAGAGGGTGGAAGTAAAGAAAAAAAGGTCACATGCTTTTTCTCACAACCATTTTTTAACAAAGAAATTCCAGGTTGCAAAGCAAATATAAGAATATCTGTTTATTCTATCGTTCTTTTTTTTTTTGGAAAGAAAGTAAAGTTTTACATAATTTCTTTCCGCTATTGAGTGCTTCCATGATGACAGAAGATTTTGTTTGTTTGTGATTGATATATGGGACACTCGAAAGCTTCATTCTTTAACCTTTGTTGTTAATGGGCATCTATCAATCATGAGAAATTCATAAACAAATGATTGAAAAAAGATTTTCTTTTGCAAACTTGGATTGTTCTCTTAGTTTTCAGAAATATTCTTGATAGCTGTTGTTGATCACTGCTACCGTTGCTTGCTGCTGTTCTTGTTGTGGTTGATAGTTGTGAGCTGCTTTAATTTTGGGCACTTCCTTTCCCATAAGCATAAGATTCTCCTCCATGTAGCAAAACCCAGAGACTCCTCCTCCTCCTCTCTCTCTCTCTCCTTGCTGGGTGACGCTGCTAGATTCTTTCTGCTGTTAAAAGATTTGCTGCTTTTACTTTGTCCTTTGCCTTCTTTATTTTACAATTTCATTTCAATGGATGCTTCTCCCTTTTCAAGTTTCTACGTGGTTTCTGGCACCAATATGTAGCTGGTGTACACATTACACATAGATTTGATAGTGAAAATATGCATATTCACCTGTTTTATTCCTTTTCCACCTATAAATAGACAATACTCGTCTGGGTTTCTTTGTCATTGTAGCATCTCCTCTTTCATTTATTCATTCATTCATTGCAACAGCTGGGCTGTTCGGTTTCGAACACGAACACGGACATGAGCTACCAACAGCATCATTCTATGGGTTCTGGTTTGTTTCTCGCAACACTCTATGTCCTGTTCTTTTTCTTCATTTGAACATGCATGTTATGTTTTATAAAGTTCTTTTCTGTATTACATTTGAGCTGGGCAGCTTGGTAAATCTAGGGGTTTCTTTTGTGAATTAGCCTTCTACAACTCCTAAACAAGTTTTTCGGTTCATATTGCAAGATTTCCGTTTATGCTTTAGCATCCTTATATCTGGAAGTGACTCTGTTGTTGATAATATAGGCAGTAGATCTGCTAGAAGCTCATTTGAGTTTGGGAGGACTTACGTGGTGAGGCCAAAAGGGAAACACCAGGCTACTATTGTTTGGTTACATGGTCTCGGAGACAATGGCTCAAGGTACTCTAGTTGTGTTCTTCCCCATTATTGTGTCATTCATCACATAGGTGCAACTTACTTATTCGTCGAAAGTCCAGTTTTAAGTTCCAAAATTTTCTTTGTATGCAATGAAAACTCTTGCTGTAAGGACCCATTAGGACTCCTACTTCAGACGCACACTCAAATCTATACTTTCTAGTTTCATTCATACCGTCATTAAAGTCTTCATGCCTCAATATCTGCTTATCTACTATCGCCAAATTATTCATCTTTCCAGTAACTTCATCTCATGAACAGTTTGATTGAACTAGTGGAGGGTAAATATTAATTGTCAGCATTTGATATTTATTCTAAAATTTTCAGTTTATGCATTTTCCTTCTATTCTGCTGGAATGGTGGACTTTTTGGTTTGGAGGATGTGAAAAAGATAGGAGCTTGCAAATGTCAATATAATGGCTTGTTCTTTAATAAAGGGGTCCTTGTGATGTCAAACTTTTCAAAATGTTGGGCTCCTTTTGTTGCGATTCTTGTTAGAATAAATTCCATTTGGCAAGCTTTGGGAGCCGTGAAATTATAAAGATTCTACTAGTCGTTTTCTATTATTGTCTCATCTTAAGGGCGAGTTGGATTGTAAAGTAGTGCATGTCACATTTCATGAATAGGGTACTACCAATTCACTGAATTCTGGCAACCAAATAGTCATGGATGTCCTTTATTTCATAAAAGTTCAATATCCTAGAGTGTGAAGAATAAGGAATGAACAGGAACCTTTATTTGAGTTAAAACTAGTCCCATTTAGCAACTTGATGATATTTATGCAGCATCTTTTAGCCTTTGAAATGTTCGTTGTAGTCCAAGTATATAGGAAAACAACATTGACATTCTGCAATTTATTTTTGGATTCATAGGAACTCCCATTGGCAATTTTATACTCTTTCTTTTGCTGATTAATATGTTTGTTTATGGTCCTGATGAAGAACATAGGAAGTTAATGTTGCAGATATATATGTTTCTCATTTATCATGTACTTGATTGCAGCTGGTCCCAGCTCCTGGAAAACCTTCCCCTTCCAAATGTAAGGATGCATCTTGTACACCCACTTGAGATTTTCTTTTATCCTCGATTACTGGTGAGCTTCTATTTTATCAGCCATAAGTATCTCATTTTTCTGCTAACTTTTCCAATGTAGATTAAATGGATTTGCCCAACGGCCCCTACTCGTCCCGTAGCATTACTTGGGGGGTTTCCTTGCACTGCATGTAAGATAGATGCCCTCTAGCTTTGCTTAGTGAAATAACTTGCACATCTGCACAATTAGTCTTTAGGACTGGAAAGCATTCTTTCCATCATTATTTTTTATACATAGTCTCACCATAACGCTCTTGTAACCTGTATAGGGTTTGATGTTGCGGAGATTTCTGAAGAAGCTCATGATGACTTGGAGGGTTTGGATGCTTCAGCAGCTCATATTGCAAACTTGTTGTCAACAGAGCCAGCTGATGGTATGCTCAACATTTAGTTTGTCAGAAGCATCTACTTGGCAATGAAGTCTAAATTTCACTTGTTGTGAGCTTCTGACGAATTCATACGTGTTCAGTCTGTGCCAAGCAAGTTGATCTCACTCCAAGGAATCAATGACTAAATGTTGTAGAATAATATCAATTTAGCAGTTGTTCCCGAACAGTTAGTTAGTGACTGAAGATTCTGGTGATTTAACTTATCCTAAGAAAATAGGAATTCTGTTCTTGATAGTCAACCTTGCACCATTGCCCATATCTGCTTTTAGGTTGGACATCTTAGACTTGTTATGTTATTATAGATGTTAAATCAGGTTCAAATTTTCTTACATGCATGATAGATAAGCTTCTGTCACCACAACAAATTAAGTATAAGCAGTTTGATTCTTGTTGCACTTTCAGTCAAAGTTGGTATTGGAGGATTCAGCATGGGTGCTGCCACTGCTCTTCACTCGGCGACTTCTTTTGCTTTGGGACGATATGGGAATGGCAGCCCATATGTTGTCAACCTCAAGGCAGTTGTTGGCCTAAGTGGCTGGCTTCCTTTTTCAAGGTATGGCCTAAAATGATTTCCCAAGTAACTAATTTGATGATTTACTCTTGGGAATAAATAACCCTTCAAGTAGGTAAACTACATTTTCATCCACATGCCTTATGAGGGGTGTATGTATCAAAACTCGTCAGACTTTTACAATCAAGTGTTTATTGTCCTGCAGGAGCTTAAAGAACAAAATAGAAGGATCTCATGAGGCTGCGAGGCGTGCTGCTTCCTTGCCTATTTTGCTTTGTCATGGAACTGGTATGTACCTCTTTTTTATCTCTTGTTTCAATTATCTCCTTAGTTTATATTTTCAGACACAAAATATTATCGGTTGTGGCACTTCGAAAATCTTAGTACAGTTGAGTCTTTCATTCTCATGCACAATATTATTGCTTTACTGACAATTTGTTGCATCATAGGAGGAGGAAATTTCTAGATTGAGCCTAGCATTTCTGCACCATTATTAACTGGCTAGTTGACTCAAAATTAGCAGAACATGACTTTTAGAGATCTCTCAAATAAATAATTCACCTTTCCATCTTATCTTTCATCTAATGCAATTACCATCCCTTTTTAGGTGATGATGTGGTTTCCTATAACTATGGAGAAAAATCTGCACACTTATTGACAGCAGCAGGGTTTCGACATCTCGTGTTCAAGCCTCATGATGGGTAAGTATTTAGTTTCTGATGTAAGCACAGAATAATGCAAACCTGACAAATGTAAACATCAGAGCATTCACTGATTCATATTATTTGGGTGTATAGGCTTGGTCATTACACAGTCCCTAAGGAGATGGATGAGGTACGCACCTGGCTTGCCTCAAGGCTGGGGCTTGAGGGATCCCGTTGATAGTTTAATTAGAGGATCAGGATCCAGATAAAGCTACTGAGGAAGAGCAAGGAAAACAAATAATGGGAAAAGGAAAAGTAATGGACAAGTACAAGTAGGTAGATGTACTGAAATGGGGTTTGGGTATATGGTATAGATAATTTGACCTTCCTAATTCCCTTTTATTCTCTTGGCTGGCCTGAAGAATAGAAGTTCAATGTGTTTTCCCGTTCATTTTGGTAGTAATCTATAAGTAACAAGTCTAGTCAGTTCGGTTTGCAGAGCATTTTGTAGTGAAGTTTGATCAATACAGTGAAGTTCGGTTAATCATCCTGCGCTCTCTATTTCCATGTCTTGGTAAAAACATTTATTAAAAAAGCATGAGTTCCAAACAATTGCTCACAAGGGATGCATTATTTCATATCAGAAGAAAAACATAATGGGAGAACACTTACTACACATGATTATTGATTGATCTGGATAAAGCAGACCATTGTTTTGAAACTATTAACTAGTTGCAACTGACGATAACTAGGCTTATATACCAGAAACTACTTCTACCATCTACTTAATCCCACCAGAGCAGAAAAGAGATAAAATTTTAGCATCGTTGAGGAAATGATGCTTGTAGATCAAAACTTCTGAGACAATTCTCCTTTTTCCTTTTCCCCCGTTCTTTCTTCTGAAAAATAACGAGCAGAGCACTAACCTATGGGTTGACAGTGAATTCAAATAGCCAGAAATTTGCCTGCCACTTGTTTTGATGCTTATCACTGTCTGTCAGTGTTATCTTTGTGGTGGCTATCAACTTGATTGATCCTATCCTTTAACTTTCCATAAGGAGTAAGAGAAGGGAAGGTAGGAACAGCTGGCAAATTTAGCTTACTTCCGGTTCTCCGTGCCAGTTCCTGTGGTTGAGTATGTGGAGAATATACTTGTTTTGGATTTAGTGGGCTAGCTTTCACTCTCGTTAATGGACTACAAATGTCCTTCAGCAACTCTGGTGTATCATCGTCCTTCAAAATATCGCTCGGAAGACTGTCACAGATGAAATCGGCTGCGTCCCTAGTTCCATGAAGTTTTAGTGTAAGATCATTTGGGGAATAGTCCCACTGGTAGGGACTAACCGATGACGGGTCCCTAATTTCACGTGATTGAGACCATTTATCTTGTGAGGCTGTTGCAGCAGCTGCTCCTACTTGAAAATGTGGACTCACAATGTCAGCAAGTTCTTCACATGTTGGTAACATTTGATAACGATTCCTGCCTTCTGCAGAATCACTAGGAGTCTCTGAAGCATCCTGCCTTAGGTGAGGTAGATTCTCCGGACCGAAAGAATCTAAGTTCATTGCTTCTGCAATTCCACCATATGGATTCAGCTTGCCAGAAACTTAAAAAAAAGAAAAAAAATCGAATGAAGAAGGTAGTACTTTGGTCCTAATTAAGCATTTGCCTCCTAAATCAAATTCATGTTGGATGTTTCATGGTTGAACAAAGAGTATACAAGGAGACAAGCTTAATGCAACAGATTAGATTAGACAGCTGAATGCAACCTTAATAAAACGTCTATTCCCCAACAGAAGGAAAGACTCACCTTCCCTCTTTCCGAACGAATTGTCACAGCATTCGCAGTGGCATCTATCAGAGCATCCAACTCCAGCCTTATCATATAGTAGAATATTTAATCAGAGTTGGGACACTAATTTATGTCAAAAACCTACTGTGAACTAAGAATTTGAGTGAAAATTAAATTGTTTTTCCCTTTATTCCGAATCTTACCCCTTCCAGACTCCAAATTTCATGGAAACAATGCCAAGTTCATAATTTTACAAGAACAATGTAGTGTTTATGCAAACCTGATAGCATTCGCAATATCTTTTAAGGCATCTCGTCTTCTTGCAGTTACATCCTCTTTTGTGCCTGGCTGAGAGTGGGGTGGACCAGGTTCCATCTTTCTGTAAATCAATTTTACTTCAAATTAATCCCAGTAATCGTTCATTCGTGCTCAAATACTGCAAATGGAAATGAACATTACTACCATATCTGCAGGAGAGTTCACAGCATGCTTAATGACGACCTTCGAAGTAAAAGCTAGAGGATCACGGGCTTCAATTTGTTGTCTGTGATCTATTACTACGTCCTCGTATCCAGTATCGTTGAAGCAATTTTCACATGTACAACTATCTAGACAATAAAGTCCGGCTGCAAAGCACTCACAATAACTGCACAATGATTAAAATCACAGTTTACAGTTCCAGCAAAAAGCACAAATGGCTTCAGAATGAAGTATAAGGTCAAGAATAAAACCAGCTAATGGAAAATCCTGTGTCATTTATCCACATCACTTCTCTAGATAGGTATTTTAGTGCTTCAAAGAGAATATTTTTACAAGAAGCAAGGAGGCAGTGATGCTTTTGGCACACCAAAAGATTACACATTTTGAAAGATGGAAGTCAATGCTTGCATATGAATCTCGGTTCAGAAATTTCTGGATATCTTAAAGTGTCTTATCTTCTTCTGCTCTTCTGGCAATTTAATGTACGAGCTCATACTTTGAATAATTCGTTAACAAGTGATTGATGATACTATGCTCGATAAAATGAACCTAGACGATTTACCAAGACATGCAACAGCTTCACAAGTGCTAACTGAAATAAACCACCAAACTATTTACAAGTTCACTTCACTTACAGTTTCAAGCACCTTGACCTCCTACAACTGCAGCGTTTTGACTCAATCTCACTTTTTGCCCTTTTCCTGGATATGAATGTCAGGCTTTCAATTCATAGGGTAACATGAAAAGTTAAAATTGCAAGTCAAACAAATAAACAGAATACGATTTTACTTGCCTATTAGTCTTGGCGGTCAATTGGTCTGATTTGTATTCAGTGCTTTGTGAAGTGGAAATTATCCGCTCACAAGCTGCCTGTTGCTCAAATGTTGCACCATCAAGGGAAGGAAATGGCTGAAGTGCATTGTTCAGAGATTGAGAAGGCGTAGAACTAGCTTTCACAGCCACTTGATTTTGGTACTGATGATTGTCTACATGAGAAAAGTTTTCTCCAGTAACAGATCTGAATGAGACACCATCCGGATCCATAGCCCTTCTGGTTTCGGATTGAATAAATCTACGTAAGCGAACTGCCTGTATTAGGAAAAAATATTTATTCTTTTAGAAAACCTGAATTGAAATTGACTAAGAATTCTTGTTCCAGATCTTAAGAAAAGTTGAATGGTGTCGTTCCTCGAAGTATAAGAACTACAATTGGTGTACTAACTGATAACAAGGCATCAGTTTGAATGTATCATCGATCACCTGAGTCGTGAGTTTAGTTCCGCCTTGTGATTCAGGAAAGGAATATAGGAACTTATCGGATTTGACACTATCAACTGCTCCAGATGCACACTCCAAGAACTCATCGAACCATTCATCAACCCTTTTATACTCCGTGTTCTGAACCAAATCCATTGATTTTGGAGGAAAGACTTCTCTCTCTTGAACATCATCAGCTTTTGAGACTGTTTCTCTTTGGCTAGTGAAAGCACTCCCCAAGGAATTGGGCATATTGATGCCTTGAGGAGGGTTTGTAGGATCGCCTACCTCGATAGAATCAACCAGATATTCATCCACGCTTCCTGAAGGACTGCATGACTGTACCTTCGTTTCAGCAGAACAGAACAGCCCAGGCTTC
Organism: Erythroxylum pelleterianum; assembly: GCA_027563865.1. NCBI lineage: Eukaryota > Viridiplantae > Streptophyta > Magnoliopsida > Malpighiales > Erythroxylaceae > Erythroxylum > Erythroxylum pelleterianum. Next base: position 5,078,320 of record JAOQMR010000005.1, read on the forward strand.
AATTGCACATTACTTGTTGCGCCAACATCAGAACCTTCAACATCTTTCTCTTCTCTGTCAATATATGGAATAAAAATTCAGAAAATTGCAGCGTTTCCTTTTCCATTAAAGAGTACACAAGACAAAAACCTCTGTGAGAAACTAGCCGGTCTCTGAATATCTATTCGGGGTGATCTGAAAACAGCGAGTGGGATTGGAAAGTTTGTTAGAGAATCTCTGGGCAAACACCGCACTGGCTCACTTGAACTTATGGGAGTTAGATTTTTAAGGTAGGAGAAGAAAGGTGACTCCTGCAAGATAAACGACATTTCCCTTCTGAATTGTATACACAAAGTAACATAATTACAGAACTTCTCTAACAAAGTCACAATCAATGCTTCAGTTTCGTGATTAAACAGACAAAAGAAACCAACATTTCCTAGTAACAAAACACAACCAACAACTTAAAGAATCCCAAACATCAAAATAAAACGTTCTGATCATAGAAACAACGAGAAAGATGCCATCTTTACGATGAAACAAGACTTACCTGAATAGGAGATGACGGAGTTTCAGGTGAAGAAGCATCCATTGTTCACAACACATGAAAAATCAGGAACTTTCTCAAGAAAACTCAAAGAAAAGATCTCAACACGATACGTTGATTGCAGAAGACAGAACTTAAATGAAGATAAACTTGCAACAGAGATAGATGATATCCAATTTCGGTTTTATCTTATCTTTTTTAAACCTTGTAAATAGAGCGCGGGAAAATATTGTGTTATTTTTTGTATTTATCTAATTTTTAAGATTAATAAAATTATCAGTTATTTTTATATCTTCAATAAAAATTTATTCTAATAAATTATATATTTTTTCCTATTTAGAACGAAAGCCATTTTAGAAATATGAACACTTATTCAAAAAATTAATGAAATATTTAATATACTCTTATTAATTATATATTGAATTGTTTTAAAAATATAATTAATGTAATTTTTATAATTAAAATATGAGAAAAATTAAAAGATAATTTTAAAAATAAAAATAAAAGTATGTATAAAAAGTCAAAGATAATATTTATTTTAAATAATTAAATCATTTTTATTTTAAACACGAGAAAATAATAAACTTCTCTTTCTTAATCGGGTCGGGTTTCCGGCTCGCAAACCCCTCACCCCCTC
>JAOQMR010000005.1:5088710-5104701 GCA_027563865.1 Erythroxylum pelleterianum
AGAGCGCGGGAAAATATTGTGTTATTTTTTGTATTTATCTAATTTTTAAGATTAATAAAATTATCAGTTATTTTTATCTCTTCAATAAAAATTTATTCTAATAAATTATATATTTTTTTCTATTTAAAATGAAAGTTATTTTAGAAATATCCACACTTATTGAAAAAATTAATAAAATATTTAATATATTTTTATTAATTATATGTTGAATTGTTTTGAAAATATAGTCAATGTAATTTATATAATTAAAATATGAGAAAAATTTAAAAGTAATTTTAAAAATAAAATTAAAAGCATGTATAAAAAGTCAAAGATAATATTTATTTTAAATAATTAAAGCCTCTCTAAAATCATTTTTTTTTAAACACGAGAAAATAATAAACTTCTCTTTCTTAATCGGGTCGGGTTTCCGGCTCGCAAACCCCTCACCCCCTCCTTACGGAACTCGGTAATGATAAACCCTAGACAACCCGCTTAAACCCTAATAGACCCATTTAGGCTTCCAATTGTGGATTTTTTGTGCAAATTTCAGGCGAGTGATGAATTACAGGTTCCAGAATCTGTTGGGAGCTTCTTATAGAGGAGGCAACGCTGTGGTCACTGAAAACACTCGGCTAATTTCCCCGGTCGGTAACCGAGTTACGATCACAGACCTCTTAAAGTCACAGACCATAACCCTACCGGTACAATCCTCCTCCAACATCCACCGCATTGCCGCCTCTCCTGAAGGCGTCTTTCTCCTAACCGTCGATGAGAACAACCGCTGCCACTTCATAAACATCCCTCGCCGCGTTGTTCTTCATCGGATTACTTTCAAGCATACCGTACACGCCCTTGCATTTAGTCCTGATGGCAAGTTCATTGCGGTGGCAACCGGGAAGTTGGTCCAAATTTGGCGGTCACCGCGGTTTAGTAAGGAAGTCTTCGCGTTTCAATTGGCTAGGACGTTGGCGGATTGTGAAGAGACTGTTACAGCCTTGGATTGGGATAGTGATAGTAGGTATTTGCTTGTTGGGTCTAAGGATTTGACAGCGAGGATGTTTTGTGTTGAGAAATTGAAAGATGGGATTTTGAATAAACCCTTTTTGTTTCTAGGGCATAGGGATACCGTGATGGGTTGCTTCTTTGGTTATGATAATAAAAGTAAGAAGGTTAACAGGGTTTATACGTTGGCTCGTGATGGGTACATTTTTAGTTGGGGGTATAGTGGGGTTGATGGGAGGGTGGATGGAGCTGATGGGGAGAGTCCTGAGCCGCCTTCTCCCAAGACACCGGAGAGGGATGGGGAATGTGATGGTCAGAATAATGTGAAGAAAAGGAAGGATTTTGATGGAAAGGAAGATGGTTTAGAGGAAAAGGAGGAGTATTTGCATAAGGGGAAGTGGGAGTTGCTGAGGAAAGATGGGTTTATGCAAGCTCCGGCAAAGTTGTCGGCTTGTGATTACCATAGGGAGCTTGATATGGTGGTAGTGGGGTTTTCTAACGGTGTTTTTGGGTTGTACCAAATGCCCGATTTTGTTTGCATGCATTTGTTGTCAATTTCAAGGGAGAAAATTACTACTTCAGCATTTAATGGGATTGGAAATTGGTTGACATTTGGATGTGCCAAGTTAGGGCAGTTACTTGTGTGGGAATGGCGGTCTGAGAGTTATGTATTGAAGCAGCAAGGTCATTACTTTGATGTGAATTGTTTGGCTTATTCTCCCGATTCACAGTTGTTGGCCACCGGAGCTGATGATAACAAAGTGAAGGTAAGTGAATTGTTTAGAGATGCTTCAACGACAAAGTTAAGTTGTGGTTGTTTGAGAAGCATTGTTGTTCACTTTTTGGATTGAATGAAAGAGATTGCAACTAGTTAGTTGGCTGGCTTCTCATGTTGTGGATTTAGCTTTATGTAAAATTACCTGGGAGGAGCATTAGCAATTATTGATGAGAATTTTCATCAGTTATACGATAAGAAAAGCATATTATTGGTACCCTGTAAATTTTGCTTTTAAAGCTTCATATCTAGTTGTTCTATTGTTGTCTCAACCTTCTTCATCTATTCTGCTTGAAGAACTTTCTTTTGGTCAATAATAATGTCATGTAAAATTGTTAAATGCTTGTTCTTTACAGGTGTGGACAGTTTCATCAGGCTTTTGCTTTGTAACTTTCTCAGAGCACACAAATGCTGTTACAGCTCTCCATTTCATGCCTAATAACCATTGCCTCTTGAGCGCATCTCTGGATGGGACTGTTCGTGCATGGGATTTGTTCCGCTATCGAAATTTTAGGACGTTTACCACTCCTTCTTCAAGGCAATTTGTTTCCTTGGCAGCAGATCAAAGTGGTGACGTAATATGTGCAGGCACTCTAGATTCATTTGAGGTACTTACTGTCATTGCTGATGGCTACTGAGTCTGATTTTTAATTTGATTTTTCCTGACGATTAGTTTATCGATATTTGCAATAGGTATTTGTTTGGTCTATGAAGACAGGCCGTTTGTTGGATGTCCTTAGTGGTCATGAAGGTCCTGTGCATGGACTAATGTTCTCTCCTACCACTGTAAGTGATGTCATGATTGTGCAGTTGGCTTGTTATAGTTAAGCATAAGCTATAAATAGTATTTCTCCCTGTTATTTCTGCACCTCTATTGTATGCACTCCCAGACCTATATGGGAACTGACTTAATTTTTCCCTGTGAAACTCAACTAACTAAACACTGACAGGCATGTTGACAGATTACATTTTTAGTGGTTTGATGTTTATAGGTTTCCAACCATATGATGTGCGGCTTTCATGTCTATTGATCCATGAGAATTCACATACTTTTCTGTTGCATCTGCAGGATGTTTTAGCTTCATCTTCATGGGACAAAACTGTTCGCTTGTGGGATGTTTTTAAAGGAAAGGGTGCTGTTGAATCATTTCCTCACACTCACGATGTTCTTACAGTGGTTTATCGTCCAGATGGGAGGCAACTGGCTTCCAGCACTTTAGATGGGCAAATTCATTTCTGGGACCCTATAGATGGTGTGTTGATGTACACCATTGAGGGCCGTAGAGATATTTCTGGAGGGCGTCTAATGACTGATCGTAGATCAGCAGCTAACTCAACTGCAGGAAAGTGTTTCACAACTTTATGCTATTCTGCTGATGGCAGTTACATACTAGCTGGTGGAAATAGCAAATTCATATGTATGTATGATGTGGCTGATCAGGTTAGTTTAAAATGCTTCTATTATAAATTATTTATTTATTTTTCTTTTGAACAATAGAAGTTGTTAAAGTATCATCTTGACCTGAAATTGTTGTATTCCATTCATTTACTGGAAAGCTCACAGCTGTTGCCATACATGGGGATATTGAACAAGGATACTAGATTATACCGCAGGCATCAGTTTTAACTGCATTAATTTGTGTCTGTTTGATGTTCAAAGTGGTAATTAGGGTCTTATATATTAAAACACAGGTTCTGCTCCGTCGATTTCAAATAACTCACAATCTCTCACTTGATGGAGTGCTCGACTTCCTGAACTCGAAGAGAATGACAGATGCTGGCCCACTTGATTTAATAGATGATGAGGACAGTGATATAGAAGAAGGAATAGATAAACAAACTCAAGGAAAGTTGGGCTATGATCTACCTGGATCGCTGCCCAACCGTGGAAGGCCTATCATTCGAACAAAATCCCTCAGAATTGCCCCAACAGGGCGAAGTTTTGCAGCTGCAACAACAGAGGGAGTCCTACTTTATTCTGTTGATGACTCCTTTATTTTTGATCCCACGGATCTTGACATAGATGTGACCCCTGAGGTACTTCATTTTGTTTTTCATCTTGGTTCTTATGGATTTCTATGCTTAGAGATGGTATGTGTCCTATAAAAGAACCACAAACACGAGAATTAATTAGTGGATACTCTTTATCATCATTCTAACCTTTCTTAAAGAGGGGGAGTTAAGCATGTGATATGCTAAAAGTAGCACTTGTTTTGGTGATTGATATATACAAAACACGTTGTCCTAACCTCTTAAGTAATTCTGTTGGAATGCAGGCGGTTGATGAAGCATTAAACGAAGATCAACTAAACAGAGCTTTGATTCTCAGTCTTCGTCTAAACGAGGATTCTCTTATCAAAAAGTGCATATTTTCTGTTAATCCTATGGATATACCAGCTGTTGCCTCCTCAATACCTTATCGGTATCTGCAGAGGTTAATAGATGCACTTGCTGATCTTTTGGAGAGCTGTCCACATTTGGAGTTTATTCTTCATTGGTGTCAGGTAATGTTTTGTCATTAAAATGTGAGTATCATCTTTTATCCAGTATCAGATTTAACTTCTAGGTTATGATATTCTTTTGTTACAGGAGCTCTGCAAAGCTCATGGGAACTCTATCCAACAGAACTCTAGAAATCTGCTTCCTGCTTTGAAATCCTTGCAGAAGGCAATTACCAGAATACATCAGGATTTGGCTGATACATGCTCTTCTAACGAGTACATGCTTCGCTATTTATGCAGTTCAACCAGCGACAGTTGATGAAGCCTTGTTTTTGTTAAGCATAGTCATACGATAGCCCGGAAATAGCATGCATTTTGTTTTAGGCTGTTAGGCATAAGAAGCTGATGATTTCAGCACTTCTGAGGATAAGACTAGCATAAGAGGAATGATTCTGAGGATAAGACTAGCATAAGAGGAATGAAGAGCATATGCTAGTATTGGCAAAGATGGAAACATATGCTCGCTTCAGCCCCAGCAAAGGCCAAATCCAGCCGCTTCAGATTTCCCATATGGCACAACTATGCGTGGCTTTTACCGGTTTTGAAAGTAAGGGATGTGTCGCTGTACTTCTAATTTATGTCGTTGCCATACTACTTTGTACAATGTAAGAAGCTCTAATGAGTGTTCTCACTTCATTTGAAACTGCTTGAAATACTTGGCATACTTTTCCTCTTCTTGCTTTTTCAAGTTTGGATGTGATAAATGCCTTCTGCTTTGATATGTAAAATAGCAACGATCTAGCAAAATATGCTCATCGATGGAGCTTGGAATCAAGTTTTGGATTCCCAGAGTTCTTTTTCCATTACTTAAGCTATCGATTCAGGGTAAGGAAGTTTCTTGAGCTTTGGAATGGCCTCACAAAATTATCTAAACTTCTAAAGTTCCCTTGTTATAGTTTTGTATACTTCCCTCTTTATCTTAGTAAAACCTTTATACGCAGAGGATAAATAAGAGTTCATTTGTGTGTCAAAGGCAAACAAGTGCCTCAACTTTTTCAGCCAAACTTAGATAGATAGATTCACTATGTCATTATAGCATCCAGTTCCTGAGATGATAACTAAACATGCAAAAATTTCAAATGATGAAACTAAACCTGCTTACAAAAGAACCTTACAAATTGTATCCCATTATTTATCTAGGAGGACCACATAAAGGTCTCTAGTAATTTATCAACTCATTTAATGGTTCACCGCCGATTTGCTTATTCAGACTTCTGGCTAACTGCAACATCTTGGAGCTTTTCTTTCAGTTCGCCATTCTGCAGAGGAAAATTATGAAATAAAATTAGCGGCACAACGCAGAACAATATCTAGAAAAGTGATTCTATAGTTTTCAGCTTTCCCAAGTTAAACAAAGTCTCCTTCAGATAGAAGGGGTATGAGGAGTACCTGGTGCATACTCATAACAATATCAGAACCACCAATGAAGTCCCCCTTGATAAAAATTTGTGGGAATGTGGGCCAGGTGCTGTATAGAAATGAAGGGTTTCAAAGATCAGATGGCATGTCCTCAATCAATAAATAAGTTCTTACAAGCGTGGATCCCTAATAAACAACAAAAGGATCCTTGCAGGGTAAGTTTATAGCAATTCAAAGGATATTGCAGAAACCAATAACATGTCACTACTATGCGCTAAGGTTTACTCTGAAAAAGTGAAGCTCAATTCTTGATGAAGTCCAACAACAATCAAAAGAACAAATCATGACATGGGCGAAATCAAAACCAAATTAACAAACTCATCTCAATATTAACCTCACTTAAAATCTATATATGCATTAAATCAGAAGCAGGCATCTGCCGCATAGGACTCATTTTCCTCTACTTTTTGTCTCTTAAATATAGGGTGTTCTAACTCCTTTTCTCTATTCTTGTTTAATCCTAAAATATATCTATTAAAGTAGAAGCAGCGAAAAGGTGCTCAATAGCTTCTGCCATGTAGGACTCATTTTCTCCATTCTTTAAGTCTCTTAAAATATAGATTATTGAAACTCCTTTTTCTATATTCATTATGTATCTTAAATATAGAGTATTGTAATATTTGATTTAATTCTTTTTAAGAACAAATGATATAATATAACTAATACCGATGCCAATTAATATGAAAACTTATTAGGGGAATATATATATATATATAACTACCAAGTTCGAGTTTGTCACAAAATTTTCAGAATCAAGTGATACTTATTTTAAATATTTGTCACAAAGGTTAATTAATAATATGGTATGTTAAAATAAATGCATAAATTGAAGCTCTAGGATATTAGTGATGGTAACTTTTAAAAATATTCATAATCTCTAATAATTGATATCAGCTACTTTCATTCCCTATACACAAAGAATTGAGAATGCATACGGCCTCTAATGAGTTTTAATCATTTGCAGTTTGAGAAGTTTCGGGCACACCTAATTGTCATTGCACCGACATCCTATGCAAAAGTAAGAATGCTCTATGGTTAATTTAATCACATCTTAAATATCACAGTAGTAGGAGAAAAAAGCATATTACTATATTGTCTCTATTTGTATAATATACACTTTTATATTAATTTTATAATTTCATAATATGTTATTGCCTTTATTTGTTGATTTTGTTTATAAAACATATCCGCACAAAGTGCTAGCTAGTAATACATAATGCTGCTTACCACTGCAGCTTGCCTAAAGAGTATGAACAGGTACCAAAGGCAATTACATAAAATATGTTGACAGCCATGTACACTGAGATAAAGAGATAAACCGATCACAAAATGAAAACATCAAAGAATTAGAGCATACCTGAAGGCTTTTACAGCGTTTTTCAACTCTGGATTCTCCAAAATGTTTCTAGCACTTAATGGAACATCTGGACAGGCGAAATGATGATAAGAGGACAAATAAAGTTAATCTACCCAACCAAGCTGAATACCAATGTAAAAGGAGAATACTGGAGATAAACAAAAAAGTAACTGTCAGAATGTTCTCAGCTTACTTCTAAGTCATCACTACCCTAGAGCAACTGAACCCTGACTAATCTAGTCTTATGACTATGTAAGAATCAATTAATCGAACATTTGGACACTTACTATATTGTTTCAGCACTCTTACTGCTAAAGCACTGAATCCACACTGAGGAAAATCAGGCACCCCTTTCATGTAAATCATCACCGGATTCTCCCTGACATCCTACACCAGAAGTTCATCATGATTATAGATCACAAGGAGATATAGGATCAGATTGGCAATAATTTCATAGATTCGCTGTTTTTGAGTATACCTGTTCAACAATATCCTTCAAGGAAGTTCCACTCTCAACTTTATTATTAGGTTGGAAGTCTTCATGTGTATCAGGGTCATTTGGAACAGTAGTTGAGAATTGGAAGCCATTGCGGCAAAAAGATCCAGATACCTACACAAAATCAAATGCAGCCATCGTTATTATGAAGTTGTGATCTAGATAATGACTCACACGATGGATTAGCAACCCGACACAATTCCTTCATGACTGCAAACCTCAGTTAGATTCACACATGATATACATGAACATTTTCCTTCTAGTCCGTGATGTTGCTTGTTAGAATACAATAAATCATAATCACTTGGTGAAGCTGTCAGTCAATATGAGCACCTCCTATATCAGACCACATTAACTCTGGTATTCGACTTCATGAAGTTCAATTCTTAATTTTGGTTTATTGGATATGTACTATGGAGTTATATGCTATAAATTAGCATGCAATCTCCCTCTAAAGTTTCACTAGTTTCTGCCATTGACATGAAAAGGCACTAAATTTTATCAAACCTCTTTATCTTCATCTCAGAAAAGAATTTCTACATTATCCAAACTATTAAGCATTACCCACTAACAATTCTATGAGACCCATAAACACAAAATTACTAATTAAACTCCCACCACAACACCACATTAAGGAAACCCTTTTCAAAATACCACCAAACTTATTTGCACAGCTTTTACAATTCGAATAATTCACGAAACTTGATTCTTACAATTGTACTGGATCGAGCTGCAGGAAGACGTGAAATACTCCTGAAAAGCGTATTTGACAACAATCTCGCCATCACAAATCTGTCGCAAAAAGCGAAATCAATAATATCACACGCCAAAGTTATCAATCAAAATCAGAAATTGAACTATAATAAGCTGGCGAAGAATATCACCAAGTAAATTAACGATCAAGAAACAGTAAACTGAATCCAAAAATAAGAGAAAACCAACAAGTGAAATAAGCTCACCAAAGACAAAGCATAAAACGACGCAGCTGCGGGGATTGAACGGCGAGAGCTACCGGCGACGGAGAGGAAGAGGGAGAGGACTCAACCGGGAGTATGGGTAAATATGTCAAAATGACGCGGGTGTAAATATATTAGTACGACAGACCTAAAACGACGCTGTTTTTATGCTGCTATAGACGTCGTCGCATTGTGACCGCCGCTTAAAACCCAAAACCCTAACCTTCCCCTTCCTGTCGTCAGAATTCTCTCTCTAAAATCACAAGAACGCACAGAAAAGATTTGTGCTTTGCAATGGAAAAGCACAAACTCAACTCTCTAATCAATTCCTTCACTCCTGATGGAGAATTCCTCGCCATTCTGTCCCCTGACGGAGCCATTAAGGTACTATATTTCTCTCTCCTCCCTGTCTCTGAATATTAATATACATGGTGTGTATGCCTATATGTCCTAATTATGAAACAATATTGTAACATGTTCTTTTGCAGATTTGGAATACTAGCAATGGAAGTTTGATGCTAGAGTGGAGGCAATCAGATGTTAGTTGTTATTCATGTATAGCATGCAGCTTTGTTGGGAAAAAGGTGAGCAGTTTTTAGTGATGGGGTCTTTTGAATTTTCAAATTGTTCTGATTTAAAGTTTACTGTTGGATGTTTGTTTATGTTGAGCTTGTAGCGCAAAAAAGGAAGCAGTTGTTTGCTATTAGCTCTTGGCACAACTGAGGGTGATGTTTGTGTGGTTGATGCTTTCACTGGTGTCACTAAGTGGAAATCTAGTGCATGCCATCCAGGGTATGATTTTTAACTTTGTTTATGGTTAGGAGATTTGTGATTTTGGTGGTGATTAAAATTAGTGATAAAAATATTCTCTCTGCTTGTTGACGTTATTGTTGTATGTAGTGGCCTGGTTGGTCTTGCTTTTGCTAGAGAAGGACGCAGTTTGCATACTGTTGGAAGTAATGGTATGGCATCTGAGAGGAATTCGGAGTCTGGAGAAGTGATTGGAGAATGGAGAGCATCAAAAAAGGCTATCTCTTCTTCAGCATTTTCCAGTGGTGAGCGACTTAATTTTTTTGCTTATATTGGATTCATGTTTGTCTTCAATATATGATCTTTCTTTCTCTTTTTGTCCCAGATGAGACAATGTTAACTGTTGTGAGTAACAGAACACGCATTCTAAGCTTGAAAGATGGGACGGAGCTTCTGAAATTTTCGAATGATTTGGTAAATAAGAACCCTCTCTGTGTATTTGGTTAGTTTCTGTGTATAATTTAAGGGGCCAGATGTTTATTACTTGGTGTTACAGGGTCCTGTACAGCTTATATCCATGACTAATAATGCGAAGCTGGTGACTACATCTGGTTTCCGGGAGAAATATATTAAAGTATGGTGGTGCGAATTGAGTTCCAAAATTGTGAGTGCTGGTCCTGTACTTTCAATACGGCATCCTCCATTAGTACTTGAATGCAAGAATAAGGAAAAGGAAGAAGATCACGGCGTAGTTGTCTTAGCACTTTCTCAGACTGGTACAGTGCATGTTTGGGATTTCAAGAGCATGTCACAGGATGAGGTTAGGTCGACAAAAATCGCTGTAAAGAGTCATAAGTCTGAAATGGGTAAGCAGAAGGATGCTAGTGGCAAGAAGCATCACACTTCAATCTTTGCTGCCAAGTTGCAGGCTCTGAGCGGTGAAAGGAAGTTGAAAGCTCTTATAGCTTATGGTTTGCCTGATTCTCCACAGTTTAGTGTAGTTGATATTAGTTCCCCTGGTGAAAACATTACTGTGACTGCCAGGGACGAAGCTGCTATTGATCTAGAAAATGGTATCTTAGCGGAAGAAGGTATGAAACTTCCCTTCATGGTTTGTTTAGTTTCAGCAGACGACCTATCTTGCTAAAGCATTATGATCATTATTAGTTCAGCCTTTATTATTTTGTTTCTTTCCAATCAGAATCAACAGTCGCTTCAACCAATAGAAAATTGAAGAAGAAACGAGATGCATCAGAGTTTGAAGTGGACATTGTGACAAAAGATGCAGATGATACTGGTAATCTAACTATATGAACAAAGAAAAGTTAATTTTTACTTGAGCAAAAGCCATGTTACTCACCAAGAGTGGCAACCATTAAATTCAAATAATCTCACCTGCTTGTTCTGGTTCCCGTATGATTTAATTCATTCGAAGTTTCTATATTTGGTTCACTAAAACTACATTCTAACGATATAATCAGAAAATTCTTGGAGAATGAATTATTCTTTCTTCCTTTCAGTTTTTGAATAAAAGCATCAATGAAACTTCACATTATTTGTACATCAAATGAGTTGAAGTCTTTTGTTCATTTAACTCCTTGTATCTTATATACATTTAATTGATGGTTGCTCTTGATGAAGATCATGGAGAAGCTATAGATGGAGTCCTTGTTCAAGATGATATGAATGAGCCAACGATGGGTGAAAAACTTGCAAGTCTAAATCAACTAAACATTGATAATGCTGATAGCCTTGAGAAACAGGAATCTCCTTCTCATGCAAAGACTCCAAGTGCCGACTCGGTCAACATTCTTCTTAAGCAAGCACTTCATGCTGATGATCGTGCTCTTCTTTTGGACTGCTTATACACCCAAGATGAAAAGGTTAATCTAATTTCGTTATTTACCTGATCAGATTTTGTTGTATGGGTAATGGAGGATCCTTAAAACATGGTTTTGTGCCATTCAGTTGAGTTATGGGTCTTTATGTACTTGGATTCTTTTTGCTTATCTCTTCTCTTCTTAATTACGTTTAGTATTTCAAAAATCGATATGATTGTTCTCCTAAAGAAATAAATTGTTCCTTTTTACAGGTTATTGCAAATTCAGTCTCGCAGCTCAGAGCATCTGATGTTGTCAAGCTTTTACATTCTCTAATATCCATAATCCAGTCGAGGTATAGAATCCGTTGCTATACAAGGTTATCTGGTAAAACTGTTTGTGTTTGCATAGACAGAGCGTTTAGTGAAGAAATTAAGTTGATCAGCTTTTAAAATCAACTTTGCTCGTCCATGAAAAGAATTATTGGAATGAAGCAGGAAAGGCTGCATTTGAAGATTTTTTTTTTTGGAAGCCATTTACTTGATTGGTTTAACATTTAACTTTGCTCTTCAATGAAAAAAAATTATTGGAACCAATGGAGCAGGAAAGTTCTGAGTTCTTCTTCCTTTGCACACAGGGGAGCAATTTTGGCATGTGCCCTACCATGGCTAGGAAATCTACTTCTTCATCACGCAAGTGGAATAATGTCCCAGCAGTCCTCTTTGCTTGCTTTGAACTCATTATATCAGGTGCGGGTAGAAACCTTCACGCCAGTAACTATGAACCATGGACTACTGTTGTCTCTGGAAATAGTTAATTTTTAAGTACAGAACTGATGATGAATATGGAACCTAATGTGCCTTGATAATACGGTACCTACTCTAGCGGTTCGTGCTTGATAAATCTTTGTTCAAAATGTTACAGCTTATTGAGTCCAGAGTATCAACATTCCAACCAGCTCTTCAATTATCAGTCTGCTTAGACTCCCTTTACGCTGGGGTATGTTCTTCACTGATAAACGCTTCAATTAGGAATTGAGTAATTTGTGATAATATAAAGCTCCTTTTCTATAGGTGGTTGATGATACATCAGGAGACAACGAGAAGATAACCCCAGCAATATATGAGGACAATGACGAAAGCGATGAAGCGGAATCAGTCGATGCAATGGAAACCGATCAAGAAAGCAATGAAGAAGCATTTGGTGAAGCTGATTACGTTAGTGATATTGAAGGAAGTGATGACATGAGCGAGTAGTTTATTTCTGAAAGCGAATTCAACACATAATTAAAAAGCTGATGTTTGTTAAAGGTGACGCGAACAAGCATATTTTCTGAGACAACAACGAAGACCAGCAAACAATAGGAATCAGAGGATTCTTGACACGGAATCAGGACGAGTTTCGAAGATCCTGGTTCTGCAGCTACTGATTCTCGATAAATTTGTAATTTTATTCTATGGATTAAGCATTGACAAATAACTGTTGTTCTTATATGTCGTTACATCTTGAATGAAATTTTGTGAGGCCAGGTGTTCAAGATGAAGACTTTCATCGTCTTGCTTCCGCTTTATGTTTCTTTTTTTTTTGTTTACAAAAGAGAAATACAAAACTAAACCATCGTTCTAGAGTACACTACGCCTAGCGCATTACGGCTGAGAAGCTCCTGAACTCTAAAAGGGGGCTCCTGAAGAATATAGAGACCTGGTCTGAAAATGCAAGCAAGGCGAGCGAGGCTGTCCGTGCATTGGTTCTCTTCCCTGTAAACATGCTGGAGCTGTACCGTCTATGCCTGTTGCAAAAGCTGCTGAATTCTTGTCAACAAAAGAGAAACCTCTATTAGTACCATGGGTGGAGCAGAGAGAATGTTAATAACCTCAAGTGAGTTGACTTCGACTATAACTTGGCGATATCCCAAGTCTCAGGCCAACTGAAGGCCCGAGTGAACCCCCCAAAGTTCAGCAGCTAATGGCGATCCCCTAGTGAGGTGCTGCTGAAAACCCCCTCGCCACTCCCCTTGCCAATCGCGAATCAGGCCCCCCGAGGAAATCGTTTTGGAACCCAGGTTCAACGCGCTATCATAATTGACTTTCACCTAGCTCGTAGGAGGCTTAGTCCACCCCCACGAATGTACCCACCGGTAAGCCTTGCGCTGGGAAAACACAATTTTCCAATGTCCTGGCTCGTGCAATCCACACCACGTAATCCATGATAACTTGGTGGCCCTCTTCCGACCAGACAAAAGTTAGCTCGAACAGGCTACTGTTTTGCCGTTTTTAAAGGAACCAACAAGCGACACCAAAGACCGTGGCCCACGCTTCCTGATGCACCTGATCTAGCTTCGTAGGTTGACCCTCGATTAAACCATCCGCCGACTCTACTGTGAACCCGCCGTGGGGGTAGGGGTCCACGTCAGGCTATCCTCCCCCAAATTCTCGACAATAGGGCACAAGTTCGCAAGAGACATATAAGCTGTGGCTGGGAGATACTATTGGAACGCATGCCAGAGCTAATCGCCTCTATCATTCGTAAGATCTGCAACTGTGGCCAATCTAAGGGTGTCTGGGATCGGAGAGAATGCCACTTGAATAAAAGGTCCCCAACCGTCCAGCCAGTTGTCCATCCAAAGTAAGACACACCTCTCGTGCCCCAGATTCCATTTGATCCCAATTCTAACCCAATGCTAGGATGCCGAAATCCCTTTCCAAACTGTTGAAGCCCCTGACCGGGGGAGCGTTAGGGGAAGATACGTAGTATCGAGGTAATATTTGGTCCGTAGGATCTGAACCCAAAGGCTGTAGGTTTAGTGAACAGGCTCCAACCCAATTTAGCCAGTAATGCGTCATTCATAGACCGAATGTAGCGCCCCCTTACTGTAGAGTACCCACCGGGACGCCCGTAGATCATTCCGGTACGTATTCTACGATAAGAGAGAACTACGAAAAAAATACTACAATACTCCACATGGCATCACAATAATAAAACATCAATATTAGATTGCAACCTTTTAAAACCAAACTTTTTCCATTTCATTTCATCCAACTCAGTAATTTACATAACTGTCAGTTTTCTCTGTCTATACATCACTATGAAAACTTAACATAACTACTATATACAATCAAGGCAAAATAGCAATCCTAACTAGGTCATCCAAAAAGAATCCCAGCTGACCGAACTGTGAGCCATAGCCTCTCTCGCCAATAAGATCTACACGGCTCGAACAGTCTCTTAGGAGCTAAAGGTCTACTCTCGATCCTGAAAAATAGGTTGCAATTTTGGGTGAGTTTGCGAACTCAGTGAGGAACCATCATCGATGGTTCGCCCCAATTCATGTAGCACACAAACAAATCACAGATTATCTCACAAGAACACATTCAGAAGTACCACATGATTGTACAAGCAAGATCACAAGTGTAGAAGGCATTCTTGCCTTTTTCCCATTTAAAATATTCAATCAATTATGTATGCAATGCATATGTGACACTTTCCCATTTTATTTTGGTGTTGTGACCGAGCGCCTGAACTGTTCCATATAAACATTAGACGCGTCTTAGGGGTAGGAGAGCCCTCTGGGTATGCACTGCTTCCCTTCGAGCTCGAGGCTCTTTTTCAGTGGTTGAGCTTGTAGCTCTGATCAGTAGCTACTCCGGTCACAACTGTTATTATCTGTTCGTGTATGAAATGCATATGCCCAATTTAACAGTCAATGTATCACAATCAATAAATGTGTCACAGTCTGTCATATCAGAGGCAAAGCAATTGATCACATTAATAGCAAGCAATTTTCAGGTTCACAAATATCACAAAACATCACATCACGAACATTTCTATGTCATATCTCCCAATACATCGGACCATCTGTCCGGAATCTATAGTCAGAATCAATCACAATCACTAACCCGCCATTATCTCCACAGTGAACATATAATAATTGAGAGAGAGCCATCTAGGTCACTCACCTATAACTTCCGAGCTAATGCCGGGAAGTCTCAGCAACGTCGGTAATGTGACGTTCCAAACGTGCCTCTATAATGATCAAAGAATATAAACATTAACAACTGTTCAATTAGAACTATTTAATGATACACATGTAGCAATTAAAATGTGTACAATGCATGTTCATGATATTCTCGGCATAAATCCAAAAATTTTCATCACAAAATTCCGTCTAAAAATTAGAAATCTAACGGCATCGAAATCGTTGAATTCGGACCTCTATAGGTCCAAACATTAATAAAACAATGACCAGAAAAATAATTACCCGACTCCCGTACTTTGACCCAATCAATCCACGTTAATTTCACGTCCAAAAATTTCCAATTGCTCATAAAATGAAATTAAATATTTCACGAGTTTGATGCCTCGGGAATTAGGCCAATCGGATATCAGAAGAAACAGATATAAGCAAAAGAAGGCATAAACACATACATCTAAAATTCACAAATGATAGCTCGATGGAAAGATCCTGAAAAAACTCTACAAGTTTCATGTAGGACACAAAAACCAATTTCACCCCCAAGGGTGTCAGAAATACACTTAAAGTCACTGCCTGCATAAAATCTCCCAAACCAGTGCAACATTTTGCAAAATCCATAACTTCCCATTCCCTTTGCTAAAAATTACAAGATTTATGCCAAAAGAGAGATCAGAATGTGTCCTACAACTTTCATGAACAACATGGAACCAAATTCAATTGCTAAATGGGTCAAAAAAATTCAATTAATGATGCTGCCCCTACATTTGACCTGAACAGTACTACCATTTTCTAAAAATCATAACTTCTTACTCCAATGTCGAAAAATTCTCTACCTTATATCACTGGAAAGATCAGACAACATACTTCAATTTTCATGAAGGGTTTAAAAGCCAATTCTATTTCTAATTAGGTCAATTTCTTCCATGAAGGTGGCTGCCCTGATAACTAGCAGATTACCTG
>JAOQMR010000005.1:5108297-5120403 GCA_027563865.1 Erythroxylum pelleterianum
CATACCTGGACGCTCTGATACCACTTTGCTACTGAAAACACGTGTTGACAGTAGGGCGTTATCAAACCTTTTATACCGTCCATACCTTTATAAAGCATAATTCGTTTTCTTCTACAACCGACGTAGAATCTCACAAAAATAAGCTCATATTTACTTATTTAATATATATTATCATGTAATAAATTATTAAACATGTGATAAAGTTTGTATCATTGTTTCTAATATTAATAGTAAATTTTGTTAAAAATAATTTAATAAAATATTAATAGAATATTTTAAAATATTTTTTAAATAATAAAATATTTTATTTTTAACGAGCAAAATATATTGGTTAAGTGCTTATCTTCCACTGTCGATAGTATACTTACTCCCAAAAACCTATTTATGAAACGTAAATAAAGATTTTGTGATTAGGGTTATCAATAAGCACAAAATCTAATCACCGTCGGAAAATGATTGGACGGTGAGATGTTACACAAGGTGTAGCTTTCTCATTTATATGGAGCCTGATGAGGACTTATGGTGGGACCCTAATAAAGCAATATTAGCAGCTTCGAGGCTTACATTCTAATTGTTCTTTCACCGTACGATTCGGTAACCAGTACAGTTTCAAAACTGCTATTCTACTATTGACCGTAATTTATTAGAGCCCTGCAAGCAAAACTCTTCCCAGATCAATTGCTTGCGACAAACCCAGATAGATTGAAACCTCAAAGATCACGAATCAATCTCCAAACCCATTGATTAAGGATTCTTTAGAGGGAGGGAGACACAGAGATTTGAAGAGTTGAGTTATATATATATATAGAGAGAGAGAGAGAGGCGCATAGTTTTGTGAGTATGTCTTTGACAAGTGTGAAGATGTCAGAGGATGTTTGGTTAACTTGTCTCACCCATGCTTTGTCTACCGAGACTGAGGAGATTATGGGCCTTCTCCTTGGTGATATTGAGGTTAATAATTTTAAGATTGCTTTCAAGTTCGCGTCTTTTTTGAATTGTGATTGAATTGGAAAGTCGGGGAAAAGTGTGTAGCTTTGTTAATTCTTTTGGATAGGTTTTGTTGGGTTTGTTTAGTTATTCTGTGGTTATGTCTGGAGTTAGTTATGGGTTTTTATTATTTTCTGTGATCATTTGGTTTTTACTTCAATTGGGTTCTTATCAGTTTCTTGTTTCTGTTGATATAAACTTTTTTGGTAAAAGCTTAAGGTTCCGTTCGATCGCAGTCTTGGCATTTATGCTGCTGAAACCCATAAGTTGACAAATTTATGTTCGTAGTCGTTATACTGCCATTATACTAGAATGTGGTTAATGGGATGATAGTTTCAACTTGCTAAAGTGTTTGAGAAGTTTTGTCCCATAGGAGCTGACTGTGTGTTATATACATTAATTTTCAAATTAGTTTCTTTCTTCTTTCTCCTTGTCTCGACCTCCTTTTGCAACTTTTCGCATCTATCTTTATTTTCTTTTCCCGGCAGAAGTTGTATTGTTACTCCAGCGTAAATGTTTGTGGGTGTGCAGTGTGCTTGTGCATGTTTTAAGGGAGA
Organism: Erythroxylum pelleterianum; assembly: GCA_027563865.1. Taxonomy (NCBI): domain Eukaryota; kingdom Viridiplantae; phylum Streptophyta; class Magnoliopsida; order Malpighiales; family Erythroxylaceae; genus Erythroxylum; species Erythroxylum pelleterianum. The sequence goes on from JAOQMR010000005.1 coordinate 5,109,842, forward strand.
ATATTTTTTGTCAATTTGATATCCATCTTTCTTGTCCGTTGGTGATATCAGTACTCAAAGAACGGGAGTGTCACTGCACTTATTTGGGGAGCATCACCACAGTCAAGATCTGATCGACGAAAAGATCGAGTAGAGACAAATCCAGAACAGTTGACTGCTGCATCAGCTCAAGCTGAGATATCCTTTAGACTTTCTTGATTTTGATTGCTCCTCTGTTTTCAACTTCAACGAAATCAGTGTTGTTCACAGAAGAAACTAGCTTATAACTTTGAAATTACTTCCTTATGTTAGGCACATGGATCAGAAATGTTGATTTCTGATTCAGTTTGTCCTATTTTGGGACTTAGGAAGGACTGGGATCTATGCCCTTGAGTTGAACTTTCAGAGTCTTTTATTGTATAGCTAAAGAGATTTTTCGTGATGACTGATACCAGTGTGCATTACTTGAAAAGGCATGCAAAATTGATTTGTTACTGTTTTGCAATTAACTTTATAGCACAGAATGACAACAGCAACAGGAAGAACAACTAGAGTGATTGGTTGGTACCACTCGCATCCTCACATTACAGTTCTTCCTTCTCATGTCGGTAAGTATTGTAGACCACTAAGTTGAGTTGCAACTTCTGAATAATGTTTATCATTTTGTAACCACTTTCTGAATATACCGAAATTTTGGGTAAGAGAGAATTATTTATGTACCGTTTACCACAACTTTATTTTCACCTGAAAGCACTTTGGGTATGTTTTGGGTACAAAAGACATAGTTGTAAATGTTATGCACCATGGTGTGAATCTTTGGCAGTTAGTTACACTGCATCTCTAGGAGCTTTCTTGGTCTAGATACCACTCATTATTTTCCACCTAGGGTATATTTTTCCTTAATTTGGTTAAGGAATCGTTTAATATGATTGGTCGAAAGTCGAAACTTTAACTTGTGGGCTATCCTATTATTTTGTTTTTTAGATGTTTGAAACTAGCTGCAATTTGTCACTGGATACCTTGACTTACTTCTGCCCTTTCTACTGCAGATGTGCGAACTCAAGCCATGTATCAACTTCTAGATCCTGGTTTCATTGGGCTGATATTTTCTTGCTTTAGCGAAGATGTAAATAAGGTCTGTATGGGGTGCATGCTATGTAATGGATGTCTTCTGGGAAATATATATACCTGCTAAGTTGTAAAAACTTGATAAAAATTTCAGATTGGAAGAATCCAAGTCATTGCTTTCCAGTCATCAGATGGGAAGCAGAATAACATGTCAAGACCAATTTCTATGTCACCTGTAAACAGAAGTTCAATTATCGATGTTGAATCATCTTTAAGCTCTTCAGATGGTGCTTTTCAGAAGTCTGAATCTGGAAGGCTGGACAGCTCTGAACAAGATACTGGGGATTCAAGAACTGCAGGGTCTATTAAGGTAGGGATTTGATTCTTCAAGTTGAAGTTGTATTCCTATCTTATCAAAAAGATGAAAAGCTGTTGATATTATTGAGGATGAGGAAATTGAACGCATGTTTTGTTTTCTTTTTCCTTTTTGTGATTTTACTCAGTTGTGTGGACTCTCAGACTTAGGTGTTGCGTAAATTTTAGTTATCTTTTTGTGGTTCTTTAATTTCCTCAGGATTTCTTTTCTGTTCTTCTGAAGACATTAGTAGGTTTTTAACTCTCTGTCAGTCTTGCTATTGTTTGTTGCTTGATTTAATTTTTTCAGCCAAAATTTCACCAAGTATATCCAGCATGCAGAGTAGATCATTACGCTTATCATTGTGTATGTGTGACAGCCAATCAGGACAATATGTTAATATAATTGGCTTGTTAACTTGTAAAGAGAGATCAGGGCAATTGTCTAATATGTCCTTGTTCATAATGAGAGGGAAACAGAAGACACGGGAAAGCTTCATGTAAGCCATTATAGTGAGATGTTATTCAGAAACCATGGGCTGCCTACCGTCTTCTGTTCATTTTGGTCCTTCGTTTCTCTTGTACACACTAAACAGGTTAGGTTCAAGAACATGAATAATAGAGCAGCTCGTAATCACACTCTAGGATCACATTTATGTTTCTGGAATGTAGACATATCTGAGTTAAGTTGTTCCAAGGATTTGAGATAAGAAATGAAATCTTTATGCACATTATTTTGCATGCACTCCCTGTAACTTGCACTATCAAACCAAATATTGTGTATAAGCGGGTGCAGGCATTCCCTCCAATAGATTCTCCAGTTGGCTGCATAATTATTTTCAAGATAATTAATGAAAAGGATTAGTATTTCCATGTTTTGGTTATTCTCTGTGATGTTTGTAGAAATGATTGGCTAGGTTGGTTTGAGATCATCAGAATTGGGAAATTTCTTCGCCAATGCTGATGCAAACTTTGTTGGAAGAGAGAATGCTGGAGGAAATTATCTTACTAGTAATACAGATAGCACAATTGTTGATATGGACCCCATGGACATGTCCGAAAGCATGCAAGAAGCTATGCATCGCTCTAATTTGGACATGAGGTATATATGAGTATGCATGGTAACTGGGCTTCCTTTCTATCTTTCCTTGTGTTAAGTTTATTACCGTTTTCTATCCACACATAATAATGCATTACCCTTTCAAAAGTCCATAGAAGTCAATTAGCCTTTCTTGTCATTGCTTGTTTAATTTTTGCCAACAGTGGTGCAGAATACATTAGGAAAGAAATTCCTCTCCATGTTTTGCCAACTTCGTCATTGCTTAAGCTTGATTCACCACTGGCATCATTTACTGATTTGCAACGAGTTTTATATGAAGAAGAGCGAGGAGCATATAACCAAGCTGTGTTGCAAAATATAAGGTTTTACTTACGATAGCGGCAACTTGTTTTTAACTTTCATTTTATACTTGGTAGCGCTGTTGAACTTTCTCTAATTTGCTGGCATGTTACTTAGGGATGGAAAAGTACATCCTCTTACTTTCATTCATCACACTGCTACGTATCAGGCTTCCATGTGCAAATTGATGGAATACTGGTTAGGAACAATTAACCATCATTTTTCAATTTCTAATTCTCCATCTTTCTTTTAGGTTGTTTTTATGCTTTTCTCAAATGCATGCAGTTTAAGTCCTGCCATAAATGCACTCCAGGATCGCTTGAGGGAGAACGAATTTCGGGTATAGACCAGAACTAAAAATGCTGTTTCTTCAATGGAACGTTTATTTGTTTGAACATGATGATGTTTGGTGAAACTAATGGTGTTTGTATTTTCACCTTGTAATTAAGAAGTTGCAGGATTTAGGCCTGAGAGCTACCTTTTATTGCGAGATTCCTTCTGAGGGATAAACTGTGAATTCTAGGACTAATCTTGTGGCACCATTCTTGGGTTTTCGCCTTCAAGATTCTCTTTTGTTTTTAGCATTTGGTAGATAATAGATATTACCATGGAACTTAGGCATATATATGCCTAAGCTTCACAACCACTGGGGTTTTAATTTATACGGGACCATATGTTCTGCACGTTTCAAATGCCTTTTTCCCGATCTTTTAATACTTTCCAGCTAGTTAATGTTGTGACTTATCTGCTAAGAGTTGAAAGTTGATCTTTTTAAATACTTGAAACAGCCCTCTTCAGCTGTTGACACAAAAGAATTGTTGTAACATGCATCCATTGTTGATTTATCGAATAATCATACTTTTCTGTTTCCCAAACCTAAATAGTGTTTCTTGTGCGATCCGCATGTACTGGGACAGTTAGCAATGCTGAGTAACGAAGCCAAGTTTTTGGAGACTGAGGCAGTTAGAGGCAGTGAGCCGAGTTCCAGATCTCCTCGTCAAGGTGTGTCTCATTGGACACGAGGAAGTTCTTCACCAAGTCAGAGGGACCTTCATGGTTCCGAATCCATGGGCATGAGGACTTTTTCTGGTTCTGGTGGCAGAGGCAGATTAGGATCTTAATATAAATCTGTTTCCGAGGCTTCTCCCTTCATCTAGTAAGTAATATACAGTGTTAAAAGTGTTAGTTTCCAATATGAGTTGTGGTAGAAAATCATTTTCCTTTTTCGCTTGGTACTTAAATAATTATACCAATGCAAACATGTGATTTTCTTTGGAAATCTGAAGCAGAGGGTGTTAATCCTTAAGATTGCCGGTTCTTGCCATATGATCCAATCTGCTCTAAGAGGTGACACCTTTGAAACCCAGTTGCCTTTTGGTATGACATATGCCAAGGATGGAATTCTGGAAGGATGAAGACCACTTATGATGGCAATATCAAGTTGGATCGTGTGTATCTACTCCGAGTACTATAGTCCTGTTTTTGTTGACATGTTCTGTTGTGAGCTTTTTGTAGAGCATGGAATTCCTGTTACAGGTTTCCTTGGTTTGTAGAGAAAAGAACTCAAGGGTCATTCCTCATCTTTTTTACTTCTGCAGTTAATGATCAGCTCTGCGAATTTCAGTTCATTATTTATGAAAGAGTTGAGTTCAGGCAGCATTTGAGTTTTCACTTTTGCTATGATACCCTTTTATGTTCATTTTTAAACATGTTAAAGTATCCTGAAGCGCATCATACCTGAGTAGGCTTGGTAGTTTCGGCTCGAACCAGTCAAGCCGGAAAGGCATGGATCGGGTAAAGTTAAGCTTGCAATATGATGTCGTTTTGGTATAATCAAACAAAGTAATATTATTTTAATAAAATTATAACACTTATAATATCATTTTATTTAATAATATTATTTTGAATCTTTGATAGATGGAGAAGTTAAAATCATAATTTTCTTAATGTTAAGAATGTTATGTAGGAATATTGTGAAGATAATATTAGAATATTTTGGTTCTTATCATAATATTATTATTATTTATTAAAATTATATATTACTATTTTATATTCATTTTATTTTATTCATGTTATATCAAGTTTTTATTTTATTATAAAAATTATTCGTAATTATTTAAAAGTTAATAACTTGTTGATTATTATTATTTATAAAATAAAAATATTTTAATTATTTTTTTACAAAATAAATCATGCAATAATCATATAGAAGATTTATTATCATTTTTAATATTTAATATCAAATATTAAACATATGAGTGAAGGCTGGTCCATGAGTAATACAGTCCTATGGTCACCTTCATCCATAAGAACAGAAGCAGGAGTCTGAACTCAAAGCTACATAGTAAAGAAACATATCACTCCTCGTTTAGGCAGTCCTCTGCTCACCTTCATCCGTAAGAACAGAAACAGAAGTCTGAACTCAAAGCTATATAGTAAAGAAACATATCACTCCTCGTTTAGGATTCAGTAGCTTTAATTTCTTTTTAAGTTCTAGTCGAGTACTGATCTTTGGTTTTGCGAATCCTGTTCGGGATTGACCAGATATTCAACTATATACTAAGTATAGCCCTACACTAGTGCTTGCCACAGTAACTGGTAAGAAATTACCATCATATTCACGTTAGTAAGATGACATAAGAAACTAAAACACGAGGTGAATGGAGGAGAAAAGGAACAGAAAAAAGTGAAAGGTGACCAAAAACACACGCGCACGCAACAATAGAGAGAGCAAAAGAAAAGATGGTGAGGGACGAGAAAGAAAAAAGGAAAAGAATAATAATATGAAGTTGGTCGTGGTCATGCATGGCCATGGGCGTGTTTCCCAATAAGAGAATCGAATCAGCACCACTTCTCTTTATTTTTCTCCAACACAACACACTACTTCCTTCTTTACAGTTTGCCAATTCTCTTCCCTTTACCCTTCTCCAAGAGAATGGAGGCCAGGTCTTGGTGTATTATGTATGCAATGTGTTATCATTTCTATGTCAATGTACGCCTTAGTGAAAGAGAAAGAAACTAAAGGTGGTGGAGATTTTATAGAGAAAGAGCAAAAATTGGAATAGCAGCCGCAGAAAAGGAAGAAAGAAAAGGGGTTAAAGTTGGTCAAAATGAGACCTCCAAGACTTGCTATTCCATCATTTCCAGCTTCAACTATCTTTATTGAAACCCGCCATTTGTACCTTTCTCTTTTATCTTGTCTTCTTTTCCTTTTCTTCTTGTGTTTGCTTTGATATTCTATCTCATTATGTATATCATATCTCTACTTCTTCTTACCTGTTGGTTATTGTTAATATAGAAAGTGTTAAGACAACAAAAGTTGAGAAAATATTGAAGATGTGTACTTATTAATTAGTGTTGTATATTATTGACCATGCGTATACTTTCAAGCCTAAGAAATAATTCTGGAATTCAATTCAAAAACCACATATGGTAAATTTTCCTTTCTTTTCTTGGATTCCAAACACTGGAATTGATCCAACTATATGTGTATATAGCTTAAATATTGTTAAAAGAATCGGATGGTAATATTCTCATCCTGGAAGCATCATTCGAGGGAACTAAAGTACGAGAAAAGGGAATTCAAAACTGCAAAGCAGCAACAATTTATCCATGCACTTTCTTTTAGTTTGACCAAGCTCAAAGCTATTGTGTGAAGGAGACATGACCTCTCATGGATGCCATGGAGATTTCAAGTGGGGTTGCTTTAAGCTTTAATTGTATATTGTTGAAGAGTTTTAAGAATTTATTGCATAAAGTGCTCCATCCAACAGCAAGACAATATACCTTGTTTGATTCCTTGCTGCCAAAGAACATTAAGTCTCTTAATGTCATCATATCCTATGGTCAAAAGGGTTTTTCTAGGGTTTATGCTTGACTCTTTTCAGCGGATTGAACATGTTACGCTTGTAGGCAGACAAGATCTATCCACCTTCCTTTGTGTGGGATCCTTATTGTTGGTTCTAAGTTACAAGAACTGAACCTCGTGTTGGTTAAGTTCGACGGGTAATCTCAACCTTGGCATGTGCATGAGGAAAATCCTTGATTTGACAATAGATTCCATTGTAATAGCGTAACAATTATATACTCAACACCATATTGAAATTAATTATCTAATTCATTTAATTTGACTATCAAGTTCAAGGAATTTTACAAATGTGATTATTTGAATTATAATATGAATATCATTCAAAAGTTTAAAAATAGGGTTAGATATATTGTAAATCTTTTGTAATTTAACCTTCTTTTTAGTTTCAATGCTTATGTTTTAAATTTTATTATTTATTTTATAAATTTATTTAATTATCATATAATCTTCCCTATCTTCATGTATCCCATTATTTTTTTAATCTATTATTCACTCAAAAAGTACAAGGTCAATAGTGTTAGTGAATATATAAAATCAATTAAGTTGTTCTCATGCAACAGCTTAAGCTATTGTAGTGAAACGATCACTTAACATGGTATCAGAGTCTTTGTGACCAAGTAGTCGTGAGTTCAAATCCTACCACCCACCTATTATTCAGCACAAGGTAGAGTGAGCATGTGCAAGTTTTAAGCCCAAAGAGCTTTCACTTAAGGGGATGGGTTAGTGAATATATAAAACCAATTAAGTTGACCTCACACAAGAGCTTAAGTTATTGCGGTGAAACGATCACTTAACAAATAGAATTATTAATAAATAAAAAACTAACAAATTATAGCGAGAGTGAACGAATATGATAATTAAATATACTATAAAGAGATAAATAAGGTGTCAATTTCTCCTTTGTAACCTATGGTCACATGTTCAAATCACATAAACAACTTCTATTGTAAAAGTAAAAAAAAAAGGTTGCATATATTATGACCCTCTTTAGACTTCCATAAAACAAGTAGCCTTGTGCACTAGGTATATTAACTTTTTATAATGAGATAAATACAAACTTTTAAAATTACAAAAATCAAACCACAACAAATAAGCACATGACAATTAAAAAAGAAAGAAGAAAAAATGAGAAGGGCACCATGCAAATAAGATAAGATGATGAGCAAGACATGCATAATGAGTAGTAGTAATGATTTTGCACAGCTTTTAAAAGTAGAGGCATGCAGTAGTAATGCAAACTCTTAGTGATACCCAATTGAGTGCAAGTAAATTTGTGCATGCATATCTTAATTTTCACGTCAAGAAACCCTAAAGAGAAAGAAGTTCTGCTACAATCCAAATCAAGGAGATGTATATTGGAATCGTAGCTGGAATAATTTTAACTTTATCTCCTTTTTCCCACTTTAGATTTTTTTAATTTTTTTTCCAATTTTCCACATCTATCAAGATATAGCAAGAACAAGAAAAAGTACGTATTACACGGCCTTCCATTTATTCCCCTTTTTTCTGTTTCTCTGTGGACTGAACATGTATATAAACAACCCTGCATCACTCCCATATCACCCCACACCATCTCCTCCGTCTTCTCCTCCTTGTTTATTTAGCTTCATCTTCAATATCCCTTCTTTTGTTTTCTTTCTCTGAACCGTTTCACATCCTCAAAGGTTGGTTCTTAACTATGATTTAAGTTCAATACACAGCTACTAGCCGTTTCCATGATCTTGTTTCCCTAAAAAAGTTTAGCTAATTAAACCTTGATTCTTCAATGCTAAGATGAAGATTGATGGTAACAGCTCTTTTGATGTTGTTGTTGTTATTGTCTTTGCAGAGACTAGCTAGAATGAGCAGGCCTGGAGATTGGAACTGCAGGTCATGCCAGCACCTGAACTTTCAGAGGCGTGACTCATGCCAACGTTGCGGTGACTCCAGGACCGGAGGTGACTTCGGCGGCTTTGGTGGTAGGAGTGGAACGTCTTTCGGGTTCGTGGGGTCGGACGTCCGCCCTGGTGACTGGTACTGCACCGCCCCCAACTGTGGAGCTCATAACTTCGCCAGTCGGTCAAGCTGCTTCAAGTGTGGTGTTTGCAAAGATAATGATTGCGTTGGAGGCTTTGATTCTGACATTCTTCGCTCGAGAAGCAGTGGTGGGAATCGATCTGGATGGAAATCTGGAGATTGGATTTGTACCAGGTAAGTGACAAGTTCTAAACTAGCTTCTTTAACGTGAGCATACAATTATCAGGTTACTGATAAATATTTAGTGACAGTTTACTGATTCTTCGGAATAGAACACTGGAAAATGCATAAGAATTTTATGATTGATTCGAAACCACATAATCGCTCGCAATCTGCAAATGAAAACTTTATTTTTCACAGGTGGGGATGCAATGAGCACAACTTTGCTAGCAGAACGGAGTGCTTCAAATGCAATGCTCCAAGGGAGATGAGCAGCAGAACTTCATACTAGACATCATCTTGTCTACTACTCCATGCATTTTCAGGTATCATCTCTGAACATCACTGCTTTGTACTCCATCTGAATATCATATGATAATCGTTTTCTCGTTCTTTTTCTTTGGCAGGCATAGCAGTACCAGTGCAACAAGATTAAATTAAAGAATATGATATGATGATGGATTACTACTTTTTCTTCATTTATTTGCATTTGCTACATAGGGTTCTTGAGGTGAAACATGGGTTAGAACCCATGTTCCCGTTAGGCTATAAAAACCCCTTTTGGCATTTTGTTGGGCTTCAACATTGGAAGTCTTCCTATAATGTAGCCAACGAAAGGGCAAAAAAAAAAAGGGAAGAAGAAGAAGAAGAGATTTCAGGCTTTCTCTTTTAAGTTTCTTCAGGGAAGACTTTAACTATTGTATGCTGCATGGTTTTCTTAAAGGAATATTCTCAATTTCTCGTTATTGTTTGACTGAAATGACCGTTTAGATATCCATACTTTCTCTCTCGATCTTCTCGTCACTTTAAAAGAGAATGGAATAACAATTATGATTAAAATACATGTTTATGAAACAAAAACCAAAAAAAAAGTAATCTTTTTAAATGGCATATTCAAGTTATTTTTACATATGTATGTCGATTGTGTATGTATAATATGTATAAAAGAGAATGGAATAAGAACTATAATTAAAATTTTATATTTGTGAAATGAAAATCATCACAAAAGAAATGATTTTTTAAATAGCATATTCAAATTATTTTACAAAGTTAATTAGGAATTAAGAGATAATTAATCATATACAATTGAATTAAGATAATTAACTGTACACTAAATAGAATTAAGATACTTAAGAAACATTTTAATGCTTAACCGTAGAAGAGAACCTGAATTAAATGTAAATCTTTGTATTCAACATGAAAGTTTTAATAAGATGAATTGCTACTCTCTTTTATTGTCCTTTGTTGTTAAATTAGTTTTGTCAAAAGGAAAACCTCAACCTTTAAAGTGATAAAGTATGAATAATTGAATCTTCTTATTTTTCAGAAAGTTCTGCTTTTGAGAATCAAAGAGATATTTTATTTATTCTCATATAATTTTCTAATAAACTTTAAAAAAATTGTCTACTAATGTTAGCATTATATATGCATATGTTTTTTTTAATATTTTTTTCCTTTCAAGGGGAGTAATTATATCCCTCAAATGTAGGGGTGTTCAAGAAAACCTGCGAACTTGTGAACCGGACCTGAACCGCATGAACCGAACCTGAAAAATCAGGTTCATGGTTCAGGTTTTTAACTTGCAATTCTAGGTTTAAACCTGAACCTGAAAGGCTGAAATACTCAAAAAAACCTATAATATATTTGAATATAATTTGTAAGGATATTAATAATAATAAATTCACTAGTATTTACTATATTTATTCTTGAGTAAAAAAA
>JAOQMR010000005.1:5122109-5139598 GCA_027563865.1 Erythroxylum pelleterianum
TCTCCCATGTCATTCTGCAATCCCGATATACAATTCCGCCGTTTCCTCTCACTAGCCATCGCGTGAAAAAATCGAGAGTTCCGATCGCCATTTTCTAATAAAAAAACTTTTGCTTGCTGTCGCCAATGGATTTCCTCCTGCTCCATAATCCTGCTAAGTTTAAGTTTGGCCTGAGCATATAAGTCAAATCCCCCGCTGTCCGTATTACCTCGATAATTGTGAAGTTGATGATTAAGCTCTTTTTTACGTGAAACAATTTCACAATTTCACTCCCTACCCCACCTTGCAAGAGCCAAACAACAAGCAGCCCTTCTATGATCTTTGTTCTGATGCCATACATAAACATATCTTTGTTATATTCTCTTCTTCTTCTTCTTTTGTTTTTCAAAAAAGGAGGCATCAGCTTAATTACTGTTACATAAAAAGGGTGTGCTTAATTCTCTATTAATGCCTTCAGAAACATGCAAAGATAATATTCATTATTTTTTGTAAGACATATAAATAATCTTCATAAACTACATGCACTTTCTAATTGAGGGTATTACTAAGTTAGATGAAATCAACTTAATAAAATATCATAAAATGGTTAATAAGGAAAAACAATGTTTTAAAAAGCGAATCAAATTATCACATTTGATCATAATTATTATGAATTAAGTAATTTTTAATTTAATTTATTTTAATAACTTATTTATATAAAAATATTTAATTCATTGAAAAATCGATCAAGTTTATAAATAACTTTAAAAAAGTATACCCATAAACTAAAAAAAAAGAGAAAAAAAGAAGAAGTTATATTTACTCACCGCTGTTTATTTGTTATTCTTACCGTCTGATTATAAATTATACTAACACTAACTTTAAAATAAAATTCAAGATTATTTAAAATTTATTATAAATTTAGCAATACTTATCTTATCCATTATTAACAATTAAAAACAAAAATTAAAGAATATAAGTTATATACTCATTCTCAGGTTGTCGTTCTTAGTTATCAAATGTTTGTTCTTATTATAAAAATTATTGAAAGTTATTTTAAAATCAATAAATTTATAAATCATTAAAAGTTTTTGATTAGTTATTTATAAATTTATAAATTTTAATTATTTATTTATAAAATATAATATAATAATTAAACATGAGTAAAAAATTTCATTAATATTTTTAGTATTTAATACTAAATATTAAAATTATTATTAACTTTATTTAATACAATTTCAAACATGCATAAGAAATAATTTAATCCTTATTATCACTTTTCATCTTTATTCCTATATTTTTTTTATAATTCTGATTGTTTGAGAAAGTTTGTTTTGTACAGAACCCTGACTTTCAATTTCAACGCAAAAGGAAAAAGTGAAGTGCGACCCAAATGTAAGTAAAAATCATAGCTGTCAAGTGACTGAGCATTGTTTGCGCATTCACTCTCTTCTGTCCAATTTTGGGAGTGAATGGTCGCTGGCTGCTGTGTCTCCATCTCTCTAATGTGTCTCTTATATAAGTACTAAATGGGAATTCGGTGATTTTTCAGGGTGCCCATTAGCATAAATTCATTTTAAAGATTGGATTTGAACTGGGTTTTGGTGGTTCTGGAGTCCTCTGTACTTTTCTGTATTCTCTCTTGTTTCCAGAGGTTCAATGGCTTCTTGTGAGTCCATCTCTCTTTATATTTCCTTTTGTATGTTGAATTGGATTGTTGAGTTTATATGTGCTGGGTGATTTTAATTGTTGACACGTGATAAAGTTCCCACCTTTGCGTGTGTGGGCATGGTTGGTGAATGCATATAGTTGTTATGTGAAATTCGAGATTCAGGTTTTTAGGTTGTGTTTATTAATTTTATTTCACAATTGTAATGCCTTTCCTGGTTTGAAATTCAAACTGTTACGTTACCATGGATGTAATAAGTTAATGTTGGCTTCGCCAATGTTCTTGTTTTAATTTGTTGTCAATGGTTGGAAACAGCTAAGAAAGCTTCATCTGATTTCTCCATTAAGTTTTTATTGAATTTTTTCTAGGTAACAGAAGTAAAAGCTCAAAGTTAGGTTGAAGTTGGTTGCTTGTGTGGCATGAAGTTAAATGGTTCTCTCAGTAAAACATTCAGATTTAAAGCTTAATTTCACATGTTCAATTGCCTACATAAATCTTCAGATCATTTTTTGGCATTCTCCTTCTGCTTTTAGCTAGATAAAACTAATTAAGCTAATGCCCTCCTACAATCAAGGTGCTTTGTATTGACCTTTTACCTTATCTTTTCCTGAAAGTAAACTATTGACTTTTCTTTTCTCCTGGCTTGGTCTTTACAGGTAACCTAGGAACTTCTCATCTTAAACTGACAAAGTTGGAATTTGGGCGAGTGAATGTCAATGCTCTACATCAACGTTGTGGCTCAAGAACATCAATGGGGAGGAAACAACTGCAATATGCAGGTTTGGCCATTTCACATGATAAGAAGAAAGCCTACACTGTGTGTCGTGGTTCGCCTTCAGAGACAGAGTGTAAGTTCTTCTGTCGATATATTAGTTACTCATTACTGTCACGTAAAGTCAATTGTATGATACATTAATTTTATTGTCAAAAACAGATTTAAGGATAAAATATCTTTATTGATGTTGAGGTTCCCAGATATTTGCTTCTTGGACATGAATTTCTGATTAGGACCATACAAACTACAATGCACCTTTCATTTCTCAAATTGCAATTTTTGATGAATCAAGATTCACTCATGGTTCCTGGAAACTTTAACGCCTTGAAACTGCTCGTAACAATGATTTATTTGAAGTTTTTAAATAAGTTTAGTTACCAGACTTTTCTTGATCAAGGTCAGCAAATTTTGGGACGAACTCAGACATCATATTTGAGAGTGCAGTTCATAATCTATTACAGGCTTTTCCACTACAATCTTATAAACTATCTATTGGTGTCAGTTAAATAAGGCAATAGTTTGATCTCTAATACTAATTCAAAAGGTTCAAATGGAGTTTTTATTGGTTGACATGTTGTGTTTCTTACACTGGATTGCTGTTTTTCCACGTGCTTTAATTTGCAGCCTCGAACAGAGTGGAATGCCCCGAAGATTCCAAATCATCTGGTTTGGTTAGCCAACTTATTCCAAATTCGTCCGAGGTATCTCTCCATTATATTTTTGAATGTGTCTTTGATGCATTTTTTTTTTCTTCTCTTACATCTAGATGATTTTTTTTTTTTTTGGTAATTCACAAACATCTAGATGATTTTTATTGAACACATAACTTCAAAATTCAGTTGCTACTGATCTCCCTATAAATGCTCATACATTTCAGTAACATGTTTTGTGCCTGTTTTTTCTTGAGATGTATGTCTCATACTATATTAGGTTTGCATATCCTGTTCTATGCTGTTGTTTGGCATTGGGTTTTGAATGCTTACCCGTATATGTTGACTATTGTCATGACTAATGTTCCTTCTTCAAGGAGCCAAAGGTTGGCTCTTTTGGTGATAGTCCCTTGAATGATCTATGCTGCTTTATGTTGCATTTTAGATGAAGTCTTCAACAATCTTAATCTCTTCAGATGTGACGAAGGCATGGATGGTTCCCCTGTATGTCTGTGCATGTCTAAAATGTTGATTATCAAGGTTGTCTCTAAGTAATTATATGGATTCAGTTGTTGCTTTATTCTTTCTTTGCTTCAACTGTTCCAGGACTTTTTCCCCATCTCCATTAACATTATCTTGAAAGTGCTTGATCAATTGTCTTTTTATATGGGGGTTCCTGAATCCCCTACATATCATTCTTCTTTTTTATGCCCTTAGGAGAATGCATTTGACTGCAGTAATCTGTCTTTGCTCATGGATTGAAATATTAAAGATTATGGTTCAAATTGGCTTGGAATGAGTATGCTAGTCACATCTTATATCTGCAGGTTGAATCTCTAGTGACAGAAGTTTGTGATGCTACTTCAATTGCAGAATTTGAACTGAAAGTAAGCAATCTTAACTAGTTGCATCCGTCTTTGTCAATTGATTAGAATCTGGATTCAGATTATTGGACTATTTACTTTATCATCCTTTAAATTGGAAACTTACTCTTTTCTGCATCTATATTTATTTTTATTTACACTTCTGTCTTCATCTTGATCCATGTTGATTAGCTTGGTGGTTTTCGGCTCTATGTTATGCGGGAATTGAAGGAAAAAAGTACACCTTTACCACCTCCACCTCCATTGCTAGCTCCTGCTTATGTTTCTACTACTTCTTCTGATGCTGTCAGTATAAGTGTTAAAAAAGCATCTGATTCAAACGGGTCAGCTTCAACATCTCTGGCTATCACCAAACGAGAACCTTCTGCTGTAGGAATCCAGTCACTTCTGGATAGAGCTGCAGATGAAGGCTTAATGATACTGCAGTCTCCTAGGGTAAGTAACCTAGTTAACCATCTTCTATGCATTGTGTATCACTCTAAAAACATCAATACTGCAGGTGGGGTTTTTCAGGAGATCTCGTACTATAAAAGGAAAGCGCGCTCCCCCTGCATGCAAAGAGGTAACATTGGCTAAGAATTCTGTTTTACAGACCTCAGGGAATTAGAGATGCTTTCTACGTGACGTTACACCGGGAAAGCAATTCTATAGGGATGGCAAGCATGACTAAAAGTTTTATTTCGTTCTTTTCAACTATAGCATTTTGAATAAGCAAATTCTCTATTCAAAGCACGCCTTCATTTGTTGAAAAGAAAGAAAGGGGCATATGAATATTTTTGTGTTGTGATTATACTCAAATTGCTTATTTTTTGCTTCCTAATTAGACTAATTAGTGTTTTTGCTGCTTTGTAATTACTTTTCCAAGAACAGAAAACACTCTCTTTGTTTCTTTGTACGTTGAAAGCACATCAGACCGGGGATCAGATCTAAGCTAAGCATTTATTGAAGTTGTGGATTCTCCTAAATCTCATGTATTTGTTGATATTTATGAACAATATCTGGTTTAATCTTGACTTCATTGCCGTTTAAGAGGAAATCAGTTCAAGTAAAATGTGTTCTTTTGCTGTGATGCAGATTTTTTCTTAAATCCAAACTTACAGGACTTCTTTCTTATATCGATTTTTTCTTCTAAAGTTTACCTCTTAGTTTTTTCCTTGTCGCTAATTTCTGTATAAGAGAGATTAGAAAGATTGCATTATTATCGCAAATTACGTCACGAAGAATTATTGGATGACATGGGTTTCAGCTCATCTGTTCTGCTTTATCCGTTGTGTTTAGATCACACCCTTTTCCATAATACTTCCATCACGATAATTCTGTCAAATTATGATGATAACTTTCTTCTGCTTAACAGAAGCAAGTAGTAAAGGAGGGTCAAGTTGTTTGCTACATTGAACAGCTGGGAGGTGAACTACCAATTGAGGTTTGTTTCATCTATATTTGTTTGCTAAAGTTGACTATGTGATGTTTGAGATTCTCTTCGAAGTAGTACTCCTCTTCCTCATTGTATTTGATATATCCTATAAAACTTTTGTGATGTGGGATTTGAGCTGCATGACATGGCACGGGCTTATTATCCATCCTGATGTGCACGTTGAACTATTTGCTTACCTTGCAAGTCCTTATTCTCCTGTCTTTTTGATTCAGTCCGATGTAGGTGGAGAAGTCATCAAAATATTGCGGGAGGATGGAGGTAAATTCACTTTCCCTTCTTCTGTTGTTTTTAACTCTTTACTTATATAGTGCTTTTAACTCCACAGAACCAGTCGGGTACGGAGATGCTCTTATTGCGGTCCTCCCATCGTTCCCTGGGATAAAGAAGCTTCAGTAGATGGTTCGGATTGGTAACACTGAATACGGTAACTACGTATCTCAGGTTCAAAAGCCAACCCTTCTACAAAGATCATCAGAAGTTAGCATATTGTTTGATTGAGATCTGTACGCAGAGAACAAAAGTTTTTGCAAGTTTGGTTGGTAGTAATTTTGATCTTACGCTTGATTCCAAGCTCGATCATAACCATTTTTGGTATTTTGGTGCATAGGAGCACAAGAAGTCATCAGACAATATGTATATTCCAGAAAATTTGTTTTCCTCTTAAATTCCTGAGCAGGCCACAGAAACATTATTGCATTCAAACATATTTAGAGCATTTAGACGAGCTAAAGATAGCCCCTTATTTACTTTCTGGTACTCCATGAGCGCTTTCGTGCAATTTGATCTGACATTGTTCTAATAAATATATCTGCCAATAAATGATGACAATATTGAGCATACATGTAGGGATCACAGAAATACTTGAGTTTGAATCAGGTCTGGTTCGAAGTTAATGGATCAAGCTCGGGTTCGTCCAAAGGGCTATCCTTAGCTCGTCCAAAAAGAATGCTCAACTCACAACATTAGCGTATATATAGTCACTCTTAATCATCTTGTCTCTTTCTTCTTAGTTTCATGTGTTTTTTTTTTAAATAAGAGACTTGTAAAAAAATTTCGGCTCGGTTCCTACATAGAGGGTAGAAATAAAGAAAGAACTAATGTTTTCAATTTGTAACAAGCCAATGGCTAGCAAAGAGAGTAGCAACAACATTCTGAAAATTAATCAAGTAGCTTGTTCAACAGTTTCCGCCCATCTGATGGTTGAACGCACCAATGCATCCATTGGATCAATGCATTTTTTTAGAAGAGGATCGTCCCGAGGCAGCAGATTCCTCAGTTCATCAGAAGCAAGTATGACAGTACTTACTGCTCTAACAAGAAGAACCTGGAGTGCTATCCTCAGCAGATTTCTTGCACCTTCCATGTCCTTTCTGTTTAATGCTCCAATTGCTGGAAGTACGGTGTGTTCCATGGTTGCTTTATCTGGCAAAACAACTTCCAGTCCCTGCTTACACCAAAATAATAGAGCATTGCAATTACTGGCTAGCTTCTAAAGTAGCAAGCATGCAATGAAAATTTGAAAAGAGTTGCTGATAAGAAACTAACCTCGTTCTGCAACTTTTCCTGATAGAAACCTGCATCCAATGTTGCATCAGTTCCAAGCACACCAATTCGCGGAGGACTCCCAGCCTCTAGAGGCTTAAGCTTAGCTTCTTTTAGCTCTCTTGCAACACACTCACTCATGTGAAGGAAAGTAACGGAGCAACCTGTAGAAATCTCGTCGTACCAGGAATGTGAAACGTCACAAGGAATGACTATGCAGCGAGCTCCTGATTTCTCAAGATAACATCTTTTACTCCGTAGATTCTCCACTATCCGAGTGTGATCCAACCTGGATCGTTCAATTTGCCTGCTGGAATATGGAAACTGAGTTCCCTCATGCTCTGAAAGTTCCTTACTCAAGACTGGATCAGAGCATATAATAAAAGGAAGGCAATCTTGCCCATCTTTAGAACTCCACTGGAGTAGTTTTTCCATGAAACTGAGAGTTGATTTAGCAGATACTCCTCCTATGATTCCGACTGTATTTGCTTGACCGAGTAATGGACCAGAAACCTCGTCGGATTCTGCATATCTTCCATCCTTATCAGTGCGAGAGAGGGTTGATGATGGTGGAATGGCAAGAATTGGATTCCATCTTACTTTATATGCCATTTTCTGTGTATTTGCCTGATTGCATGTATAAGATGGATAATTCAATGAGTGAAAATACATAGCCAAGCTCCCATCAAACATCTTCTACCCCAAAACCGATCTATCATATGCCACCAAGTAAAATATATATATATATCTCAATTTCAATCACAAACTACCTCCAGATTTTTAAACAAAATCCAACTATGAAAACCCAGAAACTCTAATCTTCCTGGTACTCAAGAAAGAAACAAAAAGAACCCAACCTGAAGATCAATAGGCCATCAAGTTCGCATAAGAAGCTAAGTGATGGTGATAGGAGCATTAAGTAGAAACATGAAAACCTCTAAGCTTTCAGGATATATTTTCTTTTTGTTCCAAGACAATCAATCACGCAATGATGACACATCAACCTGACAAGTGGAAAAGGAATCTTACAATCTTTACCCTGGCAATTACCTCACAGTTCACGCTGCATCATCTTTCATGTTCATGGGTTATAATTATAACTATTCAGAAAAAGCAAATTACTGGAAGCAGATACCAAAAACAATGAAAATGGAACACGTTTGTCTGTTAGGTTCCTTGTCTGACTTGCAACTTTGACACTTGCACACTGATTGGTTATGTGTCAATTAGGTGGTTGATGCCTATCTTATCTGGAGGTGTAGTTGCAAGAAATCAATCATATCTGGAGGTGTAGCTGCAAGAAATCAATCAATTTAATATGACTATTCTATTACATCCAAAGATTTCAGTCCGTAATCGAATTTTATAAGAGAAAATACTGACCCGGTTCTAGCACTCTGAAAAATTATTGGTGCATCATTTCTTATCAAACTGTAGATCTGATAGATACTTATATCAGTATAATGGAATGTACTGTTGTAGATATATACTTACACCAAGACTTCACTTCCTAGAGTTCATGGCTATCCATATCTATTACCTTGTCACTAAAGAAGGGCGACCCAATGCTTTATTTTTAGCTTAGTTGATTTTTTGATCATTTACATATGAATTTTCCTCAAGTCAGATTAGCGGAATAACAGCTATCATTTCTTGGAAGAATTGTAATATCACCCAACTTTACAAAGATCCAACATTGCTGTCCCTCCATTATTGGTTGATCAAGAATTTGGCACGACAAGAACTATCTCAAGTTCATTGAAATAAGCAAAAGCTTTAGTTTCATTGATACTAACAAGACAGCTGAGCTGATCGGACAATTATGTGTGCCTGTGAATGGTCCAGTGCAATTACTGATATGAAATTAATGGACCTGTTCTGCCAACTTCAATTGATGCATAATCTTAAATGCCTTGCACATTCACTGCTAAGAACCAACTTCAACAATGAAACTTTCAGAATTGTTTGTAGGAAAGAAAAATGAAATCCAAGGTTATACAAAGTCGAAAGTTTGTGAAATGTGAGCCATTATCCATAAGTAAGGATTTCCTGTTCCCAGAACTTTCTGTGCTCCTGCAAATATAAACATATGATGACACAAATGTTAGAAAACTAAATGTGGTTGAATCCCTGGTGCAGCGAAAAACTAATTTCTTTTAGTTTTTATTGGATCACAATAATTAAATAATTTGAAAATTACAAATTATAAGATAAAAAATTATAGATGATTCGGAATTCTTACTAAAATCTTTTTAAAACTCTTTAGATGTGTCAACAGCAAAATGTTCACGTATTTAGCCTCTAACATTATCTACGTGGCAGTAAAAAAACATTCAACTAAGTACTAATGTTTTCAATTTTTATTAAAATTAAATATTTCAATTATAATTAAAGTCAAAAATCTAATTACAATTTAATATAGTATAGTATAATACAATCAAATATCTCAAATTTGATTCTTAAAGTTTCTTAAACTTTACAACTAATTCCAACTTAATTAAAATTGATTTTTTTATACTGCTCTTTATGTGTGGTTCATTAGGTTCCTAATATATTGACAATGATTATACATTAGAAGTATAATTCACAAATAGAATTAGATAAATTAATTTTTCTTTAATTTTTCTTTAATTTTTCAATTAAACAATTTATAATCATAAATCAAGATTAACGTCTAACAATATGTCATGATAACTCAAATATCAGTAATGTCAAAGTTGTTTGACTTAACATGTCCAAGCATGGTTATGATTTATAATTTAATTATTTTATCATTTAATGTTTAAATTGGACAAAGTATAGATATAGTGTCTACTTTTTTAATCCAATCATGTTTATTCTTTAAACCACTACTAATAAAAAATAATAGAACATTCCTTTATTAACACACTCAACTTTCTTTATATGGTTTATACTATATCTTAAGTACTACAAACAAAGCTATCCTAAATGGGAGATGTCATAATTAGCATTGAAATACAATACTTCCCATATGAAATACTTTGATAACCACAGATATATAAGTAATATTTTATTTGAGATCCTCATAATCGAGTTAGTTTAATAAATTTTTTCTCTATAAATACTCACACGTTAGTTTAAGTATCTTCATACCTTAATTTATGAGATTAATTACTTTTTTATAAGACAAACATAATGTGTATTAATTTTGCCATTTCATAAATATCTCGTTTTGATAAAACTAAAACTAGGAACAATTTGAGAATAATACCTAAATACAAATTAAATTTCATAATTATGATCTCATCATAATTTTAAATATGCAATAATTATTTTGAATATTTTACCTTTAGTATTAAAACATCAAATATAATTAACATAATACGTAAAGATAAAGAATTCTTTTATTAATTAAGATAATAATGTCATACATAAAAATGCAACCAAATTGTTGCAAGGGCATAAACTAACAACATAATCATATCTGCTCTCTTCATGATGATTTTCCATGCCCTTTCTGAATCAATCTTCCTTTAATTACTTTCTCTCATCTAAGGAATTAACACATATTCTTGATCCTTGCATATCTGCAAGAACTCTGTCCAACGTTTATGAAAGGTGGGCCTTAGATTTTTTTTTTCTTCGGAAATAGAGCATACCAAATTTGTCAATACATGAACACTGAAAATGATCAAGAACTCCAATAGTGTCACTAGACATGGACTGCAGATGAAGCTTATTTCGACCTGCGACCAGAAGCATAGGATCTCAAGGTCGAAGAATGAAGGATAACTGAGGTGAGATTTCTGCTAAAGTGTACGCCAAGTTGATGTCATGTTGATTGCCAAAACTGTTGCGAGTGAGAAGATGCAGTAGCCTATCAGCAGAAAGTGCGCCATTTTGGACTAAGCTTGGTGGGCAATCGAGTGGTGAGGTGTGATTACAGGACTAAACTTTAGATGAACTGTTCGAAGCAATGACCCAAGTTCTAGTGGAGATCTTGGAAGTCGTTGACAATGACAGGAAAAGCAGGAGGTCATGAAGGCATAATGTGGGTGGAGTTCTAAAAAAAAAAAAAAGATTCTGAAGGAGAAAGGACCTTTGGTAACAAAGATACACTCCATTTAATGTTCACAATTGTAGACAAAGAGGCCCAATTCTATATTGAATCTAGGCCTGCCTGACCCATCTCATTTCTAAGGGAGTGACATTCTGCAGCTAAAGCTTAGTTCTGTTCTTGTTCTAGTAAGTATATAATAGCATGCAACAGAAGCTTAGTTCTATTACTATTGTATGCAATGGCAGAATATCATTAGACCCTCTAGTTGATTGGCTTGCTTCCGAATTCTTTGCTGGCGCATTGGGTACGACATTTCTGATAACGATTTCTTCAGTGCTTCCCCAAGTCTACTCAGTTCTGCATTGCTGTTGCCAAATTGGTTAGTTTGTTGTGAATCAGGGTTGCTCGTAATAGATCCGATTCATGCTGAAAATAGAAAGGAAACAAACAAATCTTACAGGCTAATGATGGAATGAAAGCCTGTAAACAAACTATATAACAACAGGCAAAACTGAGGATACTAAAAAACCTTTAGCACAGTAAACCCAGTTTCTGATCATTCTGGGTTCTTTAGCAATCATTGGTTCTGAGAACATCTCCATAAGAAGAAAAGATTCTTATGGTTATTTTAGATTTCTACTGGTTCATGGATAAATTCTACCTAATCTACCATGTTAACATTCTATTAAAAACTACGATATATCTAACATATCCAATCACTTGTATTTCTCTTTCGATTGTAGAGATTTTGTGATGCCATGAGCTTTGCAGATACGGACTAATTTTTTCACATCCTGTCTTATTGATAAGAAAGCAGATAGTGTGGTAATAAGCATTGCTGGGAAATGAATGGCTTTCACAGGATGGAAAGCCGATTTTCTAAGAATGGCTTCTCTTATAAAGCCCCAAAAAATCAGAAGTGCTCCAAAAAGGCTCATTCTTCCAGGTCTTATAAGGCCTAATATTGCTCCTGCTACAGATAAGTAGCTTCCTGCAAGAATCTGGTGGGAGACAGGTCATCAGTAATTAATTGAATGCAAGAGAAAAATTAAGCACGCATTGAAAGTCAAAACTATATTTATTTTCATGGTTAAAATGTATATTCATTGAAGTTCACTGTTCAAATAAGGTATCTGATATATGGTTGTCTAGTTACATTCTTTTGCTTTCCTGTTTCCACCCAATTTCATTGTGAAACATGCAACTTTCCAAGTTAGGCCCTACCAGTTTATCAGATCGTAGGGAATTAAGTTAAAAATCAAACTGATAGTTATAGCAATTATCCATGCATTAACACACAGCTATGAGATGCAACAATTTCCTTATGAATGGACTGATCTTGATACCTCAAGGTGATTGAGGTCACTGGTTGAAGGGGCTTTCTTCAATATGTTGAAGCTGTACTGTTTCAAGAATTCACTGTAACTTGGTAAAGCTGATTTCTTGATGAAAGCTTGTGCAAGAGCACCAGGATACAGAAGAAGCTTGACATAAAATGCCGGAAAGACTTCTGTTGCAATCAACTGGGAGGTTGTTAACTGTAATGGGGATGTACAGGTTCCAATTCTACAAGGTACCCTATCAAGAAATTAAAGAAACAATGGTTAAAAGCCAAGAACAGAAGACTTCATCACCCCCACACAGGAAGGGTATTCTATATAAGAGCCTAAGCTCTACTTTTAAGCCCAGTTCATATCCTCAGTAACTCCTCTTGAAACAGGATCAAGATTAAACTCGTTAGTTAATGATCAAACGGATTAGTCCTACCTGCAATATAACTTAAATTCAGAACATCCAACAGATAAAGATCCCATTACTTCCCATCATTACATTTCTTATCAGATCTTTTTTTTTCCCCCCCTCCTTCTCGACAAACTTCATTAAACAGGAAGGATATGTAACCTTTATGGTTGATTTTTGTTCGAAAAGGGTAAATCTTGGTTGATTGCCAACAGCGAGATGATAAAAATTGCATGACCAGAAATGGGAAATTCTTAAAATAAGAAATGGGCAATGGGAAATTTCCTTTTCAATGATATGATTAAAACGCAAGGAACTTTAAGATCATAACTAAAAATTGTAAAGAAGAAAACAAAATGTTCGTGGATCCTGTGAGATTGCAAGTGTGTAAATAATTAGGAAAGAAGTTACCGTATGTTACCTGAAGAGAGGGACTTGGAGGATAATGATAAAGAAATGTAACAAAGAAGCAACCAAAGATATACTGCTAGCCCGTCTCTTTGAAGAAGCCATTGTCAAGGAAAATTCAAGCGAAAATGGAAAATCTTTACGGCCCCACGACAAAACAGACAAAAAAAAGAAGAAGAAAGAAATAAGGGTTACAAATTGTTTCATTCTTGAAACACGTCACCAAGCGAACGATTTTGTTACAAGGAAAATCTCAGCGTAAAAAATATACTAAATTTTGTGAATAATATTTGATTTTACGTCTCTTTTTTTTTAGTTTCTATTTTTTATTTTTTAGTACGACATTATCGTTGATAAGTCGGCTCTTGAAAGATTCAAGAGTACTCAACTTTACTCTAACCTGGCATTCCAATAGACTAGTGTTCTTATAGCCCTCTGAGTAAGGGTAACCGAAGTGGTATATGAACGAACAAAGCAATATAAGAAAGAATTGACGGGTGCTTGTTTGGGGGTAATGGAAAAAAAAAGGTATGGTTATGGAATAAAATCTCATGTTTGGAATCAACAGAGGTAACACTTTCATTCCCCCATTTTCAGCAATACTCCATTCCTCTAGATGATTACAGGAGGAATGAGATTCATTGTTGGCTATACTTCATTCTTATTCCTTACTATATTCATTTTTATTCTCATTCTCATCATCATCTATGAATCAAGCGCCCCCTCAATATTTTCTTTCTTCATTAAGAGCGACTTATCATCGGTTATATACAAAATTCAGTCCATTAACCGTCTAACATAATAATTGCCACACCACTCAATCTTTCACATGGAAAATAAATAAAAAAAGTGGAGAAAATGCCTCACAGGCGTAACATGTTAAGTCACACCGTGAGAATTTAAAACTATTGTTCATCCACCCTTAAGTTGCACTGATATGTATATCACGCAAGTTCAACTTGGAAATAAATTGCTCAATCAGAGGAGCAACTAAAGACTTAGTAAATAAATCAGCAACTTGAAATCTGGAAGGAAGATAGCGTGGAAAAATCAACCCCTGTTTGTATTTGTCACGAGCAAGATGACAATCAATTTCTAGATGCTTTGTGCGTTCATGAAAACAGGATTTGAAGTGATATGAATAGCAACTTGATTGCCACACCATAAAGAGATTGGATACGAAACCAAAAGAAATCTTACAACAGATAAAGAACTCACTGCAACTCACAAACAGTAGCACCCATGTTTCGATATTCCACTTCTGCTGAGAATCGAGACACAGTAGTTTGCTTCTTAGTTTTCTAGGAAATCGGGGAACCACCAAGAAAAATGCAGAAGCCAATAAGAGAACGACAAGTATCAAGACAGGAGACCCAATCAGCATCACAAAAAGCTTCAACTTCGAAAGAGTTGCGAGAAGAGAAAAATAACCCCTTTGAAGGAGTGCCTTTAATATAATGTAAGACGTGTACTGCCACATTCCAATGAGAAGATCGTGGAGCTTGAACAAACTGACTAAGTTGTTGAACTGTATAGGAAAGATCCGAACGAGAAAATTGCAAATACAACAATCTACCCACCAACCATCTATAGCGCTTGGGATCAGTTAATAAGTTACCACCATCAACACTAAACTTATACTCCTTTGGTAACAGTGTGGTTGCAGACTTAAAACGCAGTAGACCGACGTAATCGAGAATGTCTAAAGCATATTTTCATTACATAAATTTCTTCAGTAGATTTGACTATCTCTAAGCTTAAAAAATATTTGGCCGAATCAAAATCCTTGATGATAAATTGATGATGTAAAATTCTTTTTACTTTTGTTATCTCTAATTCAGAAGAACTTGTGAGAAGAACATCATCAACATTGACAAGTAAGCTGAGGAAATAAGAATCTATTTTCTTGATAAATAAACAATGATCATTTGCAGATTGAATGAATCCAATAGACTGTAGTTTGGTCATAAGCTCATGATTTTATTGTTGTGATGCTTGTTTGAGACTATATAAAGATCGGAGCAATTTACAAACTTGATGTTTCTGAGCTTTAGCATATCCGTCAAAAGGAACCATTTACACTTCTTCATCTAGATATCCATGAAGAAAAGCATTATTGATATCTAGTTGATGAAGTGGCCATGAATGAGCTGCTGCAATCGCCAAGAACAATCAAATAGTGACAACCTTACAAGAAACTGTCGATAAAATCTACTCCTTCAACCTGATTAAAACTCTTAGCTACCAGCCTAAATTTGTGTCTGTCAACTATGCCATTGGGTTTGAGTTTGATCTTATATACCCACTTTGAACTGATGGCCTTTTTACCTGGTGGCAACTTTGTTAACTCTTATGTTTTGTTGTCCTCAAGTGCCTGTAACTTCGCATTCATGGCATCTATCCATTCCTATTTTAGTCTAGCTTGATTAAAAGAAAATGGCTCTTGAATATTAGACATTGCAGCTAAAATTGAAAGGGATGATGGAGAAAGATTAGGTGAGTGATGATAAGAAAATGTTTGTAGTGTTAGACTGTTGCCAGTAATGGAAGAAGGAATAGAATGACAGTAGAAGAAACCTTCATCGTTTAGTTTACCACTCATCTAATCTCTTCATCATTTTGTTTACCACTCATTTAATCCTTCTGCTTAAGATTCATCGTTTTGTTTACCCATCATCCAACCCTCCTCAATTCGTTCTCCGTGTGGAATCTGCTGCAGCAAGCATCGTCGTTCATATCATTGTCTATTTGGAAGAGAATCCACCACAGCAAGTATCATCGTTCATAAGGGAGTCATCGTTCAACCCTCCTCATTTTCTCGCCTCTCCTCATTTCATTCTCCATGTGGAATTCTTCATCGTTTGTTTAGGAGAGAACCCTCCGCAGCAAACATCGTGGTTCATAGGTGAGTGTCTTAGTTTTCTGATCATAAGCTAGCTTTTCATTTATAGGAAAATAATGTAGCAGTTTTCTAATTTACCTTATTTTAATATGACTATTTCTGCATCGTATAAAGAAGATGGAAAAACTTGGTGGCTATGCAATGTGATTGAATTGCTGATTTTTAGAAAATAAGTGTTGCATTACTATTGAGAAATTAAGATGAGATTTGATTTTGTGTTTGGGTGATTATCATCATACTTGAACTAGCAGCTGTTCATGGGTATTTAGCCACTCTTAACTATCGATTTTGCTTATATTAAGTATGTTCCATGTTGTTATGTAGCATATTGTAAAAATGTATAGAATCGTATACTGATTTTGCTTTCAAATGGTTGCTGGAAGATAGTGTTCATTTTGTTTTATTGTCTTTGGCAATGAACTAGCTTTCTTATTATGTGACGATAATAGAGAGAGGCGTCATGTAATTTTCTGGCTTTCAATTGTAAGTGGAATCTACAGTAGAATAAATTTGTTGATCGATATTTTTCTCTCGCGCTTCTATAATCATCAGGAAGGACTGGAATGGATAAAGGAGTTGCATTTTTAGAGATTCATTTTAGCGTTTTAAGCATATGACGTTTTAGTGAGATGATAAGAGAGTCATTTGAGATGTTGAAGTGGCAATCTTTTAGGATTACAGTTGACATGATAACTTGAGGCAATGTCATGGGTAACCACATTTAATTAACAATTTAATTATTTTGGATTGAAAGTTGAAGCAATAGTTTCATCAACTGATTTGCAGTCTATCACTTACAATCCAGAGTTGTGATATATGTTAATTTTGAAAGTACTTCTTGTAAAGTTTTGAGAATTTTCTTTGTAAAGACATTCCAGCCCTTACTGATGAATATATAATTTCTTAGGAGTTACTAAAATACATAGTTAAGTTTATATTTCTACTGAGGCTACTTTGTTGGAATTGGCTATTTGTAAACAAATTTATATCTTCCATTAGAATAACTTATTATTAGAAGCATAGGGACAATTTAGCTAAATAATATGTTGATGTAAGGTTCTTTGTAGTTTCACTAATGTACTTAACTAATCAAATTGGTTGTATGCTTCCTCATTTTGCTTTCTTTATCATTTTCTTGACACCTTTGAAGCAAAAGACAATTAGTGTATCCATTTATGATATGTAGGAAAAAAAATAGCATACTTATTTGTTCAAGCATGAAGATTGTATTTTGCTTTCTCAATCAAGTGGCTATAATGTTCAATATTAACCTTACAAATGTTGTTTAGGTCTTGCCTCTTTCTCCCTCTACGAGTGCAAGTGTTGGTCTTGTTGTTCATGTGCAAGGTGAGGTCTACGTATTATTTCTACGTTAGTCTCTTTTAGATTTTCGTTTTAGCTTCATGAATTCAGGGTTGCAAAGGCTCTCTATTCGGGAGAAAGAAGACAGCGAGTTCGTTGTTTCTCTAGAGGATGTTCAGACG
>JAOQMR010000005.1:5180782-5192289 GCA_027563865.1 Erythroxylum pelleterianum
CCCCCTCAATCTCTTTCTATCTAATATTATGGTATCTTATTCTGTTTCATAGATTTCAATAACCTCGCGTAAATTTATACAAGACTCACACGAGATCCACATAACTAAATGACTAAAATTTATAAGACAAAATAAGACACCATAATATTAGAAAAAAAATCTGAACTCCTCGTTTTGGATCCTTTCTTCGTATTAACCAGAAAAAATCTGATACAAGTTAGAACACACTGATAGAAATATGCTGCTCCAACGCTATTCTTTTGCCCTTTTAATTATTATTTAATTCAATCCGACATATGAATTCTAATATAATCGGGATTTTTTATTTAATTTTCTGAATTATCTTTTTTGTGATTTACGAATAATTGCTAATAATTTAAAAATTACGCTCTTTCGTTAATGATTGCAACAAGAAAGAAAACCAAACTTTTAAATTTGAAAAATATAAGTTTATTTAATTACAAATAAATTATACTAAAAATCCAATTTTGAGGTAGTGCCAGCATGAGGTATTTATTCTTCATTAATACTCATTTGAAATATTTAGAAAATCAATGTTACATTGTCAATGAAATTAAAAAAAAAAAGATAGTTTCACTACAATCTATAAGATAAATAATAAAATTATGATAATTTAAAGTTTTTAGGCATTTAATATCAATATTTTAAAATCAAACCGAAAATCAAACCTATAAGACAAGAAGTTTAAGATGTAAAAAGTTCAACTTATATTAAATTTAAAATATGATTGATTGAGACTATTCTTACCTACTATAGAATTTAAAGTTTAATTAAAAAACTAATTGTTAGATGAAATTAATTTATTTATTTTAGTTTATATGAATTTATTAATTTACGAAAAAAATGACCGATTAATTAATAAATTAATCAATTTTTAATAATAAAATTTATTAAAATAAACTGAATTAGAAAGTTAAAAATTAAATTAAAATAAACTGAAGTAGAAAGTTAAATTTTCAACCTTCACCCTCTTGCATCAATTTGAGGTTGAACATGCCGTTCTTACAACTTTAGACAAAATAAATAACTTGCTAATTGATTAGGAACTAAAGCCTAAATTAAACTTCTGTTGGACTACACTCAACTTACTCAAATTGAGAGAAACCTTATGCTGGGATTATAATAGCATCAAGGATTAGGCTCGACAATTAAGTTCGGGCCTAACTTGACCTAGCCTAATTTTTCGAATCGGACTCAAAATTTTTTATTTAAAATTTTTGACCTTGAGTTTGGACTATTTAGCTCGATCCAACGGAAGCCCAAAGTTATACAAATGATATCGTTTTAAAAATTATTAAGTAAAATAGAAGAAAATAATCAAATTAATTATTGACTAAATTGGACATCATGCCGCTTGAAACTAATTAAGCTTAGGCTTACTAAACTCGAACCCCATAGACTTTAGTCACTTTTAAGTACAATTGAACTTAAATTTAGACTCTGTACCTGAAATCTTTAAGCCTCTTTTATATGAAAGTGCAAGGGTTGAATCTGGTATGGTTTAACCATTTAAGAGTGACACCCTCAAATTGGCTTTAATCTCTTTGGCTAATTACAAAAAAAACAAATTGAGCTCACTTGATAGACCCAGGAAGTTTCCTAATACCCATCCTATATGTGTTGTCTGCACCAATGGAACGGAGATTCGAGATCAGCTTTTCTGTCATTGCTTCTTTTTTACGAGAGATGGCAATTGACAATTTGAGTGAATGTAAGGACTTAACAGTAGAATGGTTTACATTCTTTGGAGCTCTCTTTTGTCTCCTTAACGAACCTTAAACTCTTGAAAGATGTTTTCTGGTGTAACATTTGGTTAGCTGGATAATGAGTGCATTGAACATGAAGAATCTGGCTATTGGGTCATGGTCAAAATTGAATCTTTTTTTAACTACATGTTTAATCTCCACAAGCTTTGTACGTACAGAAGGTTTTGACTCTCTCTTACAGCTCTCACGATCTGGGTCTCCCAGAATCCGACCCAAATCCAAACGGGCACTCTTCGTTCTTGATTTTGGTGCTAAAGGAGATGGCTTTCATAACGATACTCAGGTAAACCGCTCAGAACTATTAACCATTTCTCTGAGCTCGTAATGTGTTAACCGTATGCTTGTTGATTGAGCTGAGGATGATTTTTAGATGCACTATGTTTTAGGGCAGCAATTGTATTTAATGAGTGATTTTGTAGTTCATGTGTTTGTACGGTGGAATTTGTGGGATGATTCCTGTTTGATGAAGATAGGTGATCGCATTCGGGGGGTTGAAGACTTAACAGTGACTATGGCTAGGGAATTTCAAATGTTTTATAACTCTTTGAGTGATTTGAGCAATATCAAGTTACCTTGAAGAGGTATTTGGAAAATGAATCTTGACCTACATTGCAAGAACATGATGTTTTTGAAGAAGAACCAAATTTTGATTCGAGGCAACTAATTGGTGTTATTAAGATGGATTTCTGAAACATTTTGACTGTCCAATAACAGAGTGAGTTTCTTTTTAGCTGGTAATCATGTTCTGTTGCTGAAAAATTATCTCAAGAGGTAGATATTTAAAAGCGCCAACTTCGTTATATTGTTAGTGTTGTTAAATAGCAGTTTGTTTTCCACTTCCTGTTCTTACTTGGCTTTAGGAAGCAAGATTAAGCATATTTTTCATTTCATTTCAATTCTTGGGAAGGATTTCCCAGTCCTGCTGGCTGTGGATCCGCTAGGTGACCTAGCATATAGTTTGCAACGACTACTTTGTTTGGAGAAAGTCCTCCTGCTTATAATTTCCTTGAGGAATGCCTTTAGCCATTATTATAATTTTTAAAACTTTTGAAAAAATTATTTTAGAGAAGCATCTCCGTGTATTGTACCTATCTTTCTGTTTTCAGGCTTTCAAGGATGCTTGGGATGTGGCTTGTGCTTTCCCAGGAAGAACTAGAGTTATAGTTCCAGCTGGATATAAGTTTCTGGTCCATCCTGTTAATTTGGCAGGGCATTGTAAATCAAAAGTCACTCTTGATGTAAGTATAAGCTGTTGGAGACCGATTAATTGATTAAGCATAAAACCGTGTAGAAATGAATTCACGGGTATCTTCTTTCCCCTGTTTGGATAATCTTATCTATTTGGTCAACACGTTGCACTTCATTGAATAGATCTCAGGTGAAATAGTTGCTCCAAAAGATCCTGCGTATTGGAATGGTTTAAATCGTCGGAAGTGGCTCTACTTCCATGGGGTTAACCATCTTACACTGGAAGGAGGAGGGAGAATTAATGGTATGGGATGGAGATGGTGGATGCAGTCTTGCAAGATTAACAAAAGAAAAGTACTCCTCTCACTTATCCTCAGTTTTTTAATTTGAGTTTCTAAATTCTGCAATTTCCTGAATAGATTAAATTTTCCTGTGGCAGCCATGTCGACATGCTCCAACAGTGAGTGCCGCTTGATATTTGGTGTACTGCAGTTGGTTCCTTTAATTTTAATTTTTTTCCTTCCAATTAGTTATCTTTCTTATCATGGCTTCAAATACTTGCTTCGATTTGGCATTTTTTCACCACTGCAGGCTATCACTTTTCATAAGTGCAAGGATTTAAAAGTGAGCAACCTTACATTGGTTAACAGTCAACAAATGCATATAGCATTTACAAATTGTATCCGGGTTACAATATCACAAATCATAGTGAGAGCACCAGCTTTTAGCCCCAATACGGATGGAATCCATATAAGTGCATCCCGCTGTGTTGAGATCAAGGATGCCATGGTCGAAACAGGTTGGTGACCTCACTTTACTATGTTTTGTTGTTTAAGTTATGAGTATGTACTGCTGTGCATCAACTATGGGTCATCACTGCTGATAGGACATTTCACCTAAGGTTATCTGACTTGTTTTTTTGAAAGTGAAGCAGGAACACTTTCGAAGTGATCCTGATTGGTTGTTTTATTTTGTATGCGTAATGAAATCTTACTGATCTCTGCTTTATTCTTCCTTTTAATGATTAGTTTCAAACTTAATCAGATTCTTCTTGAATATTCTTTTTATGGTTGTCATGTTTAAACTGGACATATGCTGAATAGTTTTTATTTTGAGATATACTTTTTGAGTTTCTTAATTCGGATTACATGATCAGGAGATGACTGCATTTCTATAGTCAGCAATTCTTCCAGAATCAGAATCAGAAACATAGAATGTGGACCAGGTCATGGTATAAGGTGATGCTTAATATAATAGTAGGTGTAGGACCATGTGCCATGAACAACTTATCTAATTTGAACAACTCCTATATCCTTCAGCATTGGAAGCTTGGGAAAATCAAACTCGTCATCACAGGTGCGTAATGTAACTGTTGATACAGCATTCCTGTCCAACACCAACAATGGGGTGCGGATCAAAACATGGCAGGTAACTTTTGTATCTCCCTCTGTCTCTCTCTCACATACACAATCAGAGATTTGAACTTATATTAAATGATAGAAGATGATGGATATGCACCGGGAGCATTCATATTTTATTGAAATACAGCCCCTCTCAACTTTTACAGGGAGGTGGGGGCAATGTCACTGACGTCAAGTTTCAGAATATCTTAATGCAAAATGTATCAAATCCTATTATTATAGACCAATACTATTGTGATTCACGGTCTCCTTGTGCAAACCAGGTATTTGATTCTTATTTCCCCCTTCCTAATTCCTAAGGCTTCATTTCTTTTTTACTGACTCAAATAGACTAACACATCCATTTCTGCTGAATGAGTTGATATGAGGATTATGCTTTAGGAATTGTATCTATACGTTTTCCAACTTAAGCTGCACGAACTAAGATAATTCCTGAATCCCACTCAATTGCCACAGCTTTGTACTATTGTTAATATGACATTCTTGATCAGTAACCTCAAAAAACATTTTCCTTGGCCAGATATTATTTTCATAATTATGTGACCTATCACTCATAACATGCAGACGTCAGCTGTTAAAGTGAAAAATGTATCATTTACACACATCAAGGGAACATCCGCTACAGAGGAAGCTATAAAATTTGCTTGTAGCGATTGGTCACCGTGTGAAGGCTTATATTTACAAGATATTGAACTTGTTTCATCCACTGGAGGAGTTACAGAATCCATTTGTTGGGAAGCTTATGGCTCGAGTATGGGTGTAGTAGTTCCTCCATCCTGTTTCTCTTGGACTGAGAGCTTCATCAAGCAGAAGGTTATATCATACTCCCTTCAATCTTTCTGAAGAGATTGGTTGGTTTGGCATATAAGCGCCAAAGCAGAAGAGCATTTCTGTTTAGGGTTCTGCTGCAACAATTCTTCAATCAATACGTACTCTCCCCTTCTATGGCCAAGGAAACATGTAAATCATATTTCCAAACTCATATACGAAACCAACTGTTACAGATTAACTATTTGTAGTCTCCTTGTACATAATTTAGTTTGCCCGTCTACAAATAATAGGTATCTACTCCATCTGTAAACTACGTTTTCAGGAGTGGACAAAGTATGTATGCAACTTATCCATCAAAGGTTTGGTCAGAAACTTATAATAGTCATGACCGTATGGAGTTATATTGTTTAATTTGTAAGCTTGCATCACCTTCTAGGACAAGCTCATGTACCATTTGCCTTCAGTATGCCTCCTTGATTCACCTTAATAAACTCCAATTGAAACCATTTGGTACAACTTATGTACACATGAATACAAATCTACCAGTGAAGACCATTTACAGAACCTAAAAAATACAGCGGTGATCCATAACATATAAAAGGGAAGAAAAATAGTTCCTTTCCACTTCACGCCCTCCTCTTCCTCAACATCGAACGCTGAATCAAAGGTTGGTGTTAATTGTCACAGGGAGGATCCAGACCATCCATGGACGTCCATGAAAGAGCAGAAGCATTCATCAAGAAGTTTAAGCCGCAACTTCTGATTGAAAAGCTGGAGTCCATGTAAGTTTTTAGAGAGTTGCATGTAAGAACAATTGAATGTGACCAAGTGGGAGGATTAACATTATGATTCCCTTAAGCACCCAAGTTTTAGCCAAGTATTTGTCATTGATTAGAATGGTCGTCTTTTTCACAAGCAACATTCCCCAGCTGAGGGAAGCCTTGGTTTTAATAGCTTCACTATCTCTGAACTTGAACATTTTGTGTTTTTCAATTCAACATCTTAACCAGAACAAAAGTTCTACATCCAGTTCAGAGGTCTAATTCTGTTGTCATGTATATATCAAAAAGTCTTCAAGTTGGAATTTGGAAAGAAGTAAACTTGGATGTGTTGTTCATACAAATTCATAGTTGAAATACTCAACTTGTAATATTTATGTATTTATAGCCATGGAACTGCAGAATATCAGATTAAAAACTACTATTTTGACTGAACTTTTTTTTTTTTAACTTTTACTAAAGCTCTACTTTTGTGGTAACTACATGTGATTTAGGACATATTAGTAATATAACCATTCATATCTTAAAGCATTTAATTCATAATTTTAACATTATAAAAGTGATTTTTAGTTAAAAATATAACTTATTCCATGAAAAGTTAATAATTTTTATAGACACTTACTTCAAAATCATTGCCCTCTATTATCATTTTTGACTTGCACAATGTCATGACAAGAAATGCAAATCCAATTTGATACGAACTTTGACAAAATGTAGTTCAAATATAAGACAAGGAGTGAAAAAACATACCAAATAATGAAAGCCATGTTGACATTGTTGGACAACAACAGCGACGTTTTAAGTTTCTGAAGTTGGTTCCATCACTACACATCACTATTGATAGCTTTAGATGTTGGTTCACATCACAACACGTCACTATTGATATCTTTGCTGGATCCTGGCTTGTCCATGAGTAAGGTAAATATTTTAACTTTCAATTTTTGGTAAAAATAATTCGACGTTAGTTTTGGACGACGTGGTAAAACAACTTGGCAACATCTATGCATGGCTTAGAGCCCAAGCAGCAGAGTTATTTAAGGCTGAAAATAAAACAAGCTTTAGATGAGATTGCACTAAACAAGTTTCAACATTTACAGTGACAGGGACATGAACCAGAATCTCGCAGATAAGGTTCAAAGATCTCCCATTTAATGGACTGAACACCTAGCAAGACGGTGATTGCTTTTGGTATTTTTATTAGAAAAAGAAAAAGACTCAAGGAACCAACTTCCTAAGACGCATTTGACTTCCAATGGCACCTACTATCTGATACCAGATTCTCTGCATGTCTCTACTGGTGAAGCTCCTGTTTGTATCTGGTGCTGCATCAACTGGAGATTTACTCGAGAACAGGATCGAGCCATCTCACCAGCTAGAGGGATCACAGGGAGGCTATCACAATTGCATATCTCAATCATAAAACCATCTGGGTCATGGAAGAACAGTTGATCAACGTGGATCCCTCCTTCCTCTACCATTGCTCGTTTGTAATTGATTCCCATGTCTTTCAGCTTCTTCTCCACTGCTCCCATACTCTCACACTAACCAATATCCCATAGAAGGAAAAGAATTTTCATCAGAACTATCCACTCATTTTTATACAATCTTTTGACTAGACTAGAGTGTGCAATGAGTATGACAGGAACCATAAAATACCAAACTTTACTAAAGTTTAATGTGTATAAACTGGTCTGCCGAAAATATCATCTTGTTGACACTGATTTGGTTTGTGGTCCATGAAATTTCAGAGATTTCTCTCAAGGGTAATAAGATTTTGAACTTTCATGGTTCAAGAACCAAGAAGCAAGAGTTTATCTTTCGAATTTCATGCCAGAAAGACAGCCAGCATTGTCTACAACTGTCTTGGTTTCACCAAAACTGGCCAAACTATTCTGGAATGGAAATTAACATTAATTACTAGAAATAATCAAACAAGGATAAGCACAAATGAAGAAAGTTGATTACCTGAAAAGAGATGTGATTGTCCTTGGGATTGATTTCACTTTTCTTTGGCAAACTTTCAGGGTCTTCAGCCTGCAACAGATGAATTCCAATTCCAAACCCAAATAACCTACACAAACAACAATGACCTCAAAATCAAATTCAATACGGAATTATACTTTCTCATCAACAAATGAAAAGAAAGAAACGAACTTTATTATCTTTGGTTAAACTTCGTTAAAAATTTATTGAAATTCATAATTTTTTCTCATGAAGATCATTTAACAAGGTTTAGTGAAAATACCACGCCCCGTCAAAATCAAACGACCCAGGTCTCCTAATAGGGAGAAACCCAAGTGTGTTCTTGTAAAAATTAATCGCTTCCTCAACTGATCCACACACAAGAGAGATGTGATTCAAAGACTTGAGATGCAGAGGATTGGCCATATTTTCCTTCATCTTCTAGGAAACAAGAAAAAGAACAAACAACAAAAGACTAAGTCTGAACCAAAATCTTCCCAAACCCAGATAAGGGAACAGGAAGAGAAAGCCAACAACAACGTTTGACGATCGGAGTCAGAAAGACAATGCAGTCGAGGAAAATAAGGAACGCTAAGGCTTATTTATAGATATGAGTTCTGCTATCGTTAGCTGGAAAATCCAAGGCAAGCATCCTCTCATGCAAGGCGCAACCTGTTGGATTAGGATATGCTTCAACTCTGACACGTGGACTACGCGTTAACGTAGCCCACTTGCCAACATAAGCTTTCAGTATTCATTTAAACGTTTTTAACACAAACCTTCTCTGTAACTTAAAAAAAAATCATTTAATTTTTATTTTAAAAAAACATACTCGTTTAAATTTCGATTAAAAAATAATAGCAACATATATATATAATGATTTTCTTAGAGTAATAAAATATTATTTATATGACGGTTGGACTTAACTCTTAAATTTAAATTACACTAATTAGATTTGATTCAATATTAATAATTTATTATTATTATTTTAAATCATTAATAAAATCAATTTCAATTAATTTGATTTGAGTTCTTAAAATAAATTAAATATGTCGTATTACTAACATTTAATTAAGTAAATTTCATCTTTCATCATCATTACACAATCACGTCCAGTCCACAATTTTGTAATAAAACAGAATCTAAAAAGGTCTGATAATGCACAGCCTTATCCCTAGACAGTTAAAAGTAAATTATATCTTTCAAAAAATTCTAATTGATAGTTTCCGACATGACCAAAAAAAAGTGTTAGTCTATATAAGAATTTGATAGTTATGATTAGGACATTTAATTTTATATATCTGACAATGATTAAAATAACCAATATGGCCAGTCACTTTAATTATAAAAATTTTAAATCATCTACTCTTTTTATTCAAGTTATTTTAATAATTTTTTATTAAAAACTAATCAATTTTTTAATTAATCGGTTCAATTTTAAAATATTAATACATGATGATTGTAATTGATTTTAGATGAAGTGTTTATGAAGTCTTACGAGGCTAGCTGTCCAATTTTGTTATATCTCAATTGGGATGGATTGATCCACAGCAGCACACAAGGAACAAGTGGGTAAATTTACAGTTAGATACACCCAAATTTCTTGTAATTTAAGTTTTTGTATTCTAATTATTATATTCTAAATATATATTTTAATCTTTAAATTTCTTGTCTTACAAATTTAATTTTCTATCTAATTTTTAAAAATTAATTAACGTGATTTAATTTTTTAAGTTGAATTATTATTTATTTAACTGTATTATTGCATTTTATTAGTTTTAAATTAATTTTTATTTAAAATAGTATAGTATTAAAAATTTTAAATTTTTATTCCAAAGAAGTGGTTATCCGTTATCAGCCTGCCCGCTACAATCTAAGGAAGGTATAGCTGGTGCATCAAATCGTGTCTGGTCACTGCAAAAATTTCATAATCGGAATCTTCTTTGGTGACGGTACATTCGTTGTACTTGTCGTGTAAAATCGATTTAGACAAAGAAGGGACGGACATCCCAAGTTTCTTGTGAAAGCAACCTGGTGTTGGCTTTATCCATCCATGTCCTATATCCTTCGTGACAAGCACTCGATGCCAAATTGGAAAGTTTCAAGCATCACATTCTCGTGTCACAATTACCTTTTTTTGACTGTAGATATACTATTTATCCACTTAACCAAATAAGATTGCATAATATTAGACTTTTTTAAGTTTTGTATGGCTTATGTCATTATCGGTCTCATTATAATTTCAAGCAAGCTAATGTCAGGTAACTTGGGTTCTTTCCGGTGTTACTCAATAAATTTTGTTTAATTTGTTGGCCTAATGTTACCAAATTATTGTTTTAAGTACTAAGTAGTGGTTGCCTCTTCAATTATTGATGTTTATGCTTATTTCTAATTGTAAGATAAAATACTACAAATTGACAAATCTCACATTAATTAATCAAATAAGCGACAAGTGTAGTTAATTAGTTATTATATTGCTGAATATTAATTAATTTTTTTAAATTAAACACTTTTAAATTGTTATTCTTTTAACTTATGTGAATGTATTATGAGAGCTCGAGAAAGGAATGAGAAATTAGTCACATTAGATGGCTACAGTCAAGAGCGTGTAGTCTCGGGGTGATGCGGCGATAAGATATAGACACACACCCAACCTTCTCATTGTCAAACCAATAGGTTGCTCTAATTGAACGTGATCAAATAACTGGATTTCCTGGGGATTTTTTCTAATATTTTTTATTCAAATCACGTAATTTTTATTTGATGTATTTAAGATTTGAGCAACTTAAATCAAATCTAATTTTTTTTAAAAAAAATTTAAACCCAACTCAAAATCTAATCAATTTAAGTTGAATCAAGACGAACCGAGTAAGAGTTACTAAACTTATCGATGAGTTACTGATATTTGCTCATATGCAACACTCAAATACTCCTGGGAGGATACATGGATGCCACTCAAGATCTAACCCATAATTTGGGGCGTTACATCATATTAACAAAATTTTATATTGTAAATTGTGAAATATTGTGGCAATTTAATAATTACAATAAAAATAAATTTTATATTATAGACACAATAATAATTTTAATAATATACGCTTTTAAATTATGATTTAATTATTACAAATAATATCTTAAATAGGACTATTTTGTTAAGATCAACTTGTGACTATCAAAACTGACCTACCCACAAAAGATTAAAGTTGGTGAAAAAAAATTAAATCTTCTATTTTAAGGTTTTTGGTACAAACATTGTTTTAAAATAATTAAAAATTAAGTAGGACAGGAGGTTGAACATTATTTGAGGATCCATCCACAGAATGAGTGAAGTGACATTATCTTAGAGATAAATTATCGTCCCCTCAGACAAAATAGAGTGAGCTAATTAAAGTATCAAAGGCAGGCGAAAAAATAACTTAATACTATGGTTGAAGAATGCTACTGGGGGGTGGTGTAGAGACCGTGATGGTATGCATGGCTTAGTTTTTGAATATTTCCATGGGCTATTTCAAACAAGTGGTACTCGTCATGATACCGTTACGCAGTTAGTACAAGCCAGGGTGAGTGAGGAGGATAATGGGCTGCTCTTAGCACCATTT
>JAOQMR010000005.1:5194191-5214869 GCA_027563865.1 Erythroxylum pelleterianum
CGTTTGAAAGTTTGGGTGTCTATTCCCCCTTGTTTAACTCATTTATATGGTTAATGATAGTTTCCATTACCTTTCAAAAAAAAAGTCATCACCATTAGTGTTCATAACTTCTAGACAATCGCTTTAAGATTCAAAGCTTATGATTTGTAATTGAGTAGCAAATTTCAAACTTTCAAAAGAATGGAATGAAATGTTAATGATTGTCTCTAAAGTGTATCTATATGATAATAATAATTTAGTAAAAATCCTGCTGAAAAGTGAAATATAAGGAGATTTAGTAGTACTCTTACTTTTAACTAGTTGAGAGATTGTTTTTAAAACTGTATCTATCTTAATAGAAACTTCCTCAAAATCAACATCCAACAGTAGAATCATGGTGGCAAGAAATTGAACCTGTTGCTGCTGACGACACTAAAGTCAAGAAAGGTTGTTGCCAACTGTAAAAAGTCAGAAAATGTAAGAAGAAGAAGAAAAACAGTTGTCTGGATATGCGTATAGGAGGCCTATAAATAGGACTTCCCATATTAGTTTATTATTATCATTTTGTAGTAAATTAGCGACAAAAACTAAATTTCTGTAGGTAAATTTGTTGGAAAAAAATTATTTTTTGCGATCGCCAAAATATCCTTCGGTAAATGTGAAAGGTAATTATCCTCGTGACTTTCCCGACAGAATATAGTGACAGAAAAGTAAAGTCCTCCCCGTCTCCCTCCCCTCTGTTGTTTTCTCTCTTCTTCCCACCATCAACGTCGTTGGTCCCTCTTCCTCCTAAGCTTCCACCGTTGATTTTTGCTTCCTTTGGTCTATCATGCATGATTTTCAGGTAACAAAATTACCGGGTTTATTTTGTCTCTGTTAGAAATCACCAACAAATTTCATAGAGCCTTGGAGAAAGTTCTAGTGCTAGGAAAAATCTAGAGATGTAAAAAAAAAGGAAAAAACTAGAAAGATCGCCCAAGTCGGCGACGTGGGCAATCTAGGAGATTCCTTGCAACTTGGCCAAGTTGCAAGGAAGTCGGTGGTGAATTGCCTATAAAAGGCAATCCAACATCATTTGATTATATAGAAAAACATAGATAGAAAAGATAGTGATGAGAGGTGTGAGGTCCACGTGAGGTCCATCAAATTATAAAAAGAGAGAGTGTGTGTCACTGTACCAATGATAATAAAGTTATTGTCGTTGTTTTGCTAACAGTCTCCAAAAAACGAAGTTGCTAAATGCTTAAATATATGGCCTTGGGTGGGTTTTGTTTTGATATGTTAAAGCTATTTATGCGCCTTTAGGTTGAATTGTTGGTTTATTTGTTGTTTGAATATGTTGGTAAATAATGAAAAAATGCACTAGTTTTCTTATTAATTAGAGATAATTCGGGTTGTCAAATTGGAAAGTTTCAAGTACACATTCTTATATCACAGTTTCCTTTTTTTTATTGTAAATACGCTATTTATTCACGTAACTTAATTTGTTGTACATGAAATATTAATCTAACTCCTTTGTACGAGGTCCAACTTGAATCATTAAAACGATTATTTATTTATTTATAAGTTAGAAAAAGACTGCATATTATTAAACCTTTCAAAATTTTGCATATGTGTAAAATTTTTACTGAATTATTATTATTATAGTATTTGTTTGTATGTTGGTTTGTCTCATTATCGATTTCATTATAATATCGAGCAAGCTAATGTTAGGCAACTCAGGTTCTTTGTGGTGTTGCTCAATAGATTTTTTTTCTATTTGTTGGCCTAATATTACCAAATTTGTTGGTTTTTCTCAAGTAGTGGTTGCCTCTTCAATTATTGATGTGAGACTATTTCTGTTATTTTAATTAATTAACGACATTTAATTAATTAGTTATTATATTAAAACATTAAATATTAAAATAATTTTTTAAAATTAAATACTTTTAAAATTAATATTTTCTTAACTTATATGAATATATTATTAGTCCTAAAATATTTTTATCCTTTCTCTGTCTTTCTCAAATTAGTCACGTAAAAAGGTCACCATCAAGAGCGTCTAGTCTAGTCTAGAGCGATGGGGCCTGTGGCGATACGATATGGACACCCCCTAACCATTGTGAATTAAACCCGCCTTGTCATTGTCAAACCAATAGGTTGCTGCAACTGCAAGTGAAGGTGATCGAATGGAGAACAAGTTATCTGATTTGGTTAACATGTTCCTGGTATGTTTCATATCTTGTCGAGCATTCACCAGCTGTTCACAAGAAATTGAGTTGTTGTTCATCGGCATGTTTATCAAAAAAGCAATAGATATGCGGATTAGCTAGCTAACTATGCCAGACATTTTGATGTCGGTGTTACTTTTTTTTCCTACTTCACTCGTTGGCAGGGCCCGTCTTATACTTTTATGAACCTCGGGCAAAATTAAAATTTTTTATAAAATGGGCCCCGTCTCATAAAAAAAATTTTGGCCAAAAAATTTTAGTTTAGAGAGGGGGCTTGGGGCTCTCTCTCATAGAGGGCCCTGGGAAAAATTAAATTTTCTTTTAAAAAATGGGTCCCTTCTTATAAAATTTTTTTTTTTGAGCGAAATTAAATTTTTTTGGCCCAAAAATTTTAGTTTAGAGAGGCCCCCTCTCATTGAGGGCCCTGGGCGGGCGCCCTGCTCGCCCTTGCCCAGGGCCGACCCTACTCGTTGGGTGCCACCATCTTCTGTTAGAGGATTTGTCGGGAATTAATTTTCCTCTACTTATTGTGTAATTTCTTGTTCGTCTTCTTTTTTTTTAATGTAGAATAAAACAAAGTGTGGATGAAAAGTCGGAATAGAGGATCTCACCTGATTGGAACTTTTTTTTGAATTTTTTTTAATATTTTATGATTTTGAATTCTTGAAAACTCTGATGAGCCATTTGAACATATTTAAATAGGACTATTTTGTTAAAATCAGCTGAATATCAAAAGTGACGTACCACAA
This sequence comes from Erythroxylum pelleterianum, assembly GCA_027563865.1. Lineage (NCBI taxonomy): Eukaryota > Viridiplantae > Streptophyta > Magnoliopsida > Malpighiales > Erythroxylaceae > Erythroxylum > Erythroxylum pelleterianum. The sequence continues at coordinate 5,197,130 of JAOQMR010000005.1, forward strand.
AAGATTGAAGACAGGGCTAAAAATTTATTTTAAATCATCTATTTTTTTTAGTTGTTCACGAGATATTTTATGAAGGTTCTAATTATAAAAAAATATTTTTAAATCATCGACATTTAGACTAGTCCTCACTCGAACTGGATAGATCCCTTAAAAAAGTAAAGTTCTGATTTTAAGTTTTAAACGGACGCATAATTTAATGCTTTTAGAGGTTGAATATAATTAAAGGATCCATCACAGATTGAATCAAGCTCAAGCCATAAACCACAAATCAAAAGGAACAGACGACTTTTTGGCTGAAGTGACATTATCTTCGTTGGAGATAAAACCAAAGGATGGAAATTTATCGTCCCCTCGAATAAAATAGAGTGAGTTAATTAAAGTATCAAAGTCCGATTCGACTCCCACTGAATCCAAAGTGCGTTTTAAAAATTAGAGAAAACATTGAAAGGGTGGCAAAGTGTCAATAATACATATGCTTGTAGTTGTAGTTGTTTGAAAATCGGGTTAGGATTCGATTCCGACCACAGCGAAATAATTACGAAATTTTTTCGTGACTTTTGATTTCTCGAAAATTAAGATCTGTTTAATTATATAAAATGATTAACACAACTCATAATAAAGCGAAAACTTCATTCGTACCTTATTCCGAAGCTTGATCTTTGTATTGTCGTATCTCTCGAACCGTTTCCGAAACCAATCCATCTCAACCACTGTAGCCGCACAAGTGTTCGGCCTCTAACGGTTTCCACATAACAGGTTAAGAGAACCCTGTAACACTTACAAAGAGGGTTAAACAAGAAGTACTAGCTACACAGAGCTTAAGCCTATTTATAATAAGTTTTAGACATTTTAGTAATTTAATTGAAATTAAATTCTAATTATAATTTCAATTAAACTTTAATTAGAATTATAAATAATTTTAATTAAATATGAATTATGCCCATATAAGATTCAATATCTCATATTGATCCTTATTTAATAAATATTTCATATTTAATCATAAAGTTTCTAAAACTTTACAATCAAGTCCAACTTGATTAAATTAACTTTTGTTATCTTCAACCCATTTTATATGTAAGACCCATTAAGTTCTGAAATATGTTGGCAATGATTATAAGATATAATTTTAATTCATAATTAAAATTAGATAAATTAAAAAGATAATTAAAATTAGATAAATTAAAACGTCTTTTAATTTATCTTTAATTCTCCAATTAAATCATTTATAATCAAAAATCAAGATTGATGTCTAGCAACGTATCATGACCACCAAAATATTTAGAAATATCAAAATAGTTTTAAATAACTTTCCCGTATATATATATATATATATATCCATATAATGCATAAACCAACAGTAGTTCAGTTCAGTTCCAAGTGTAAACATATCGTGAGTTGCAGATATAATATTTGTCAATGTCATCAACACATATCAGTGCCAACCACTTACTTACCAAGTGTTGGGTTCAAGTCGTAAGACAAATTAAAGACCAAAAAGCTTCTCGCTTGTTGCTGTTAATGCACTGATGTCGCATCCACATGCATGAATCTTGTGATAAAAGAAGAATGAAAGTGATTGAAATGGACAGATCTTTGGTTATAATCCTCGTCGACATGCACTAAGTCACTAACGTTGGGTACAACACATGTAAAAGCTGAAACTGATAAAAGTTAGGTCACTTGACTTGACCATGTTTATCATGTTATATACTTATATGCAAACCAGCTAAGATACTACTCTTCCTATTGACCGACCAAACCAATTACCCACATCAGTGTAGCTGTCCAGTACTATAATCACCATTAATGCTTTTCCCTTATAGTTCACAAACATCAATCATGTCCCAGTTAGAAGTATAGTAAAGATGGTTGCTATTCGTGGGATATATTTGCATGATGCATCTAATTGTCTAAATCATAAAGACTCGTGGTTTCACCCAACGACAGAAATTAGCAAACTAAATCATAAACCAACTAGTTTCAGGAGGAGAAGGTACATACACGAAGACTACTATATGCATGAAAGTGTGTTTCTTTATGATCCGAAAGCAACTGGCACATTACTGTAAGAATATACAGAAGATTCCATGCCACAACACCTACCATGCAAAAAGAAAGAACAAAAGAAGCCCCTGGTCTGGAGTGACATAAGCCTCCAGTTTTGCTTCCTTTGCCCAGTAGAAAAATTATTTTTATTGTTAAAAGTTACACAAGTACTATATGTAGAATAAGGCCGCATATTATTAGACTTTTTTATACCCCACATTATTGCGGAATTTTGGACTGAGTGTGATGATCACGATGACTTACCCATTTTCTTTTCTTTAGAGACAGTATCAGGTTTAGGGCGACATCTATGGATTAATGGTAACTGTAAGAAGCAGTCTTATTCATAACTTAAAACCTAATTGTCAAATAGGGCAACTCCTACTTAGCAGTGCTTACCTGATTGATAGGTGATTATTGAATGTTGGCCCTCCTTTTGATTGGTTCTCGTGACAAGCTCCAGGAGTTAGGACGTATGATGTACATACTTTAGATGGAGGAATTTGTTGATTGTTCAAACTGAGAAAAAATCGACCTGTGACTCAGAACCGAACCTGACCTGACCCATTAGCATCTCTATGTATAGTCTGCTTAGCCTGAAAACTTGCTTTTTAATTTCTTCGACCATTGAGAAGCAAATGCCTATGTTAAACAATCGTCTATTTTACTGTAACCTTTTCTGAAATTTAGAAGAAAAGATTTGTTAGTACACAATGTCTAACAAAACTGGTTATCTGACAGTAGCTTGGATCTAATCATCATTAAAGAATGTTGAATAACACACCACATTGAGACTTCAAAAACGGGGAACACAAAAATCATGAAAGTTACAAGTTACAACTTGAATTCACAGAAGCAGTCAGGTAAAGCATAGCCTCTTCCCATTACGTAAGCATCCTTGTGAGCTATCCATAAGGCTTGCAATAATTCCTCCCCTTTCAGGCCCTGAAATGTGAGTTCGGCAAAATCCTTGCGGTTTAAGAACAGCGTTTTATGCAACCCTTTGTAGGCTCGCATGGCAGACACCATCTTATCCATGTTCCCAAAGTAAGTAGCTATGTAAGAGTCACTGTTGATAGAGACGTAATAATCTAACGCTGCTTTTGTGTTTCCGTGCATATTTGTGAAATCCTCACCACTAAGAAGGGCAGATTTAGTAAACACATTGCTGTAAATAGACTTTAACCCATCAATTTCCATGAGGCCATCTCCAGCTGCAAGATATATATTTGTGTTCGTAGGGATAGAAAGTGCCTGCAAAGTCAAAGCTGTCTCACTAGGTGTAAGGGGGCACTTCCCTCTCTTCCTCCAAAGTTGAGCTAACTCTCCAGTCCATTTCTTTCTATCTCCTCGAGCAGCATCGATTGCCTCCACGGATGCGGGAGGAAGGCCCAAGTACTCGCATTGGCTGTATGCTACCATATCAGGTTCAAATCGAAGGTGAAGTGCAAGAAATGGCTTGGGAATAGCTTCTAAAAGTTCAGAGGCTTTTTTTTCCAAGGATCTTGTAAGGCGCAATGCCCTATAGCAAGCTTGACAAAATGCAGCTTTTGCATATTGAGGATATCTACAGAAAAAAAGATTAATTGTGATCAAGTCATACTATTAACGGATTCAACTCCAAAAAAAAAAATGAAAATCCTAAAATTGTGCTCTCACCAAATTTAACACTTCAACACTTGAATTTCAGAATTTCAAGAATTATATGCAGTTAGTCCAGCTGAAGAAAATTATTCTACAGAACAAATTCCAAGTGACTGTAAATGCTTTAGAACAATACCTGTCCCTTCTCTGGCTCATTGCTGGAGTGATAGAAATGTAACGATGTGCCAATAACTGCGGAAGAACACTTTCAACATAATCAAATTGACCTTTCCGCTTGCTACAATCTACCCGAAATGGTTCTTTTGACGCAATTTTTCCAGGAAAATCCTTGACAACTTTAACAAAGCCATTCATTTGTTGAATAAAGTAATCAACATCAAATACATCTGCAAAGCCACTGGGATAAAATATGGCTTACATAAGAAAGTGGTTTACAGGGAAGGCAAAAAATGAGATGTAAGTATCACTATACACAACATATCAATGCATCATTTCCTGATCAAGACAATTTTTAGTCAAATTAATATTTTGGGCAAGTAAAAATAAAATAAAAGAAGTGATAAGACACTTAACAACTTTCCTTTATGTGTTTGTGTGAGAGAAGTTTACAAATCAATGTTTACAAATTAACCAAGGTCGCTCAAAAGCATAATAAAAGTTTTTACCTAGACTCATTCCAATATGCAGCTGCTTCAAACTTTGGCAAAACCAGGGTTGCATTAAGTAAACGTGCAATACCAACACCATCACAGAACTGTAAAATCATCAAGTAAATATCAACTTTTACCACTCAGTAAAGGAAAATGAAGTATTCCTCTCAGCAAATTATAAACATCATAAACTCACATCTCGTTTCATCTGATTGAGACCGCCATAGCAATCCACACGAATATACCCATTATTTTCAGGAGGCAGAACTGCAGGATTTTAACAAAAAACCAATGCAATTGTCTGCAATGAAAGTCAATTAAAATTTTGACTCAGAACAAAGAAGCAAACCAAAGCCTTAAACTAAACCAATCCCTCTTCCTAGCACCTCTCAAACAAATCCATGTGGACTGACCACCATACCCTCACTTTCTCAAAGCAGCAGACTTATTGACAATCTAAAATCAAGGAAAGAACACCACAATTACAGCATATAATACTGTTAACTAAAATTGATATCCACAATCCTTAAACCAATCAACCTAATAAAGATAACCACAACCTTTCAAAACACATCTTAGTGTCCTAAAGGCAGCTTATTCCCATCCAGAAAATCCTGCCATCTATAGGCATTTATCTCCACTACACCAGTAAGTCACCATTTCATGTACGACTAAAAGGCAAGAGATCTGACCAAAATAGAATAAAATCCAATAACTAACGTGAGTCTAAAACTTTTATTAATTATTGGATCCCATAAAACAACCCCATACAGCTCAACAACGACAAAAGAATTCAAATGAAAATAGCATTTACACCTACCAGAAAAGTGGCCTTGAAGCCACCATTTGCAGGGTCTCCACTCCATTACTCTCTTCACACTCCATATACTCAATTTCTCTCTGCATTGAAAAACAACAACAAGAAAAGTCATCGATCCACATCACAGTTAAACAATTAAGCTGCACACCGATGAAAAGGAAAGATCTCTGATTATTAACCTGTGTGAAACGGAAAGAACAGACGAGTTTAATGGAATAGGCTTAGTGGAAGGAGAGAGATAGAGAAGTGCAAGGAATGAAGAGATTGCGAACACGGCGATGATTAATGGCTTCACCGAAATTGATGCCCCAATCATTTGTGAGCGAATTCGAATCGATCCTATAGATTTGGAATTTAGGGTTAGAGTCTCTGATGCCTCTTTCGATGGTCTCCAAAATCGGATCGGGTAAGAGATTGCCTTAAACGGATCTCTTGTGGCTGCCTTTCGCAGAATATCGCCGAATATATTTTATATTTTATATTTATATTTTTTAGTTTTTTTAGTTTTTATTATTTATTGTAATTTATTTACATAATTATTTAATACGCTAATTTTACTTATTTACTCTTCACTTTTTTATTGTCACATGAGTTTACTAGAAATAGTCTCTTTATTATGTAAGGATAAAGCTGCGTATTATCAGACCTTCCTAAATCCTACTTTATTGCAGGACTTCAGACTGAATGTGATTATAAAACAAGACAATCTAGATTTTTAAAATTAATTTATTTTCTGTAATTTAAATAATTTTAAAAAAATTTAAAATTATCAAAATTTTTAATTTTGTAAATGTTTTTGGACTAATCAAATATAAATTTAAAATTTACACTATGGGCTCAGACTAAAGGTTGTTGGTGGAAGCTAAAACACTTGACCCCTTACAAGCAAATGTGTTAAGCCTTGAGACCCTCAATTCGAACCAAATCAGCCGCACCACTTAGTCACTTTCAAGCTCGGACTCCTCTGCTCTTGATCTAACATAGGACTTGTTACCTCTCATTGCATATGCCAACTCTTGCATAGAACAACAAGTGCTTCGCTCCATTTTACCAGCAAGTATCTCAATATTATCCAGTAATCCTAAAGCAACTAGCTTATTCCTCAACATCTCAACAGTGGATGAATATGGTGGAATCCCTTCATCGATCATCATCTCAAAGTATTTACAAGCATCCTCTAGTTTGTCCTTTTTCTTGCAGAAGCCATGAACCATCACAGAATATGTTGAGACTGAGGGGTAAAACCCCCTCTCCCCCATACTCTCCCAAACTTCAGTCACTCTATCAAATCTTCCTACTCTTATAAACAACTTAAGCACCATGTTGTAACTATGCCGGTCTGGCGAGCAACCATCTTTCACCATTCTAGATATCAATCTGGCAGCCCTGTTAACTTCAGAATGATCACAATGATAAGCTAGGATTGTATTGTAACTCCAAGCGTCCGGTTTAGCTCCCCTGTAAATCATCTCATTTAGAAGTTGATAAGCTTCTTCAACCATTTCCTTCTTGCAAAGTTTCTTAATAAGACAATTGTAAGTGAAGACATTAGGCACAAGATCGTATCTTCTCATTCTGTCAAGTACTCTGAAAGCTGAGTATATGTCATTGGCCTCGCAATATGCACGAATAAATATCGAATAACTACATTCATCTGGTTCAACTCCACTCGATCGCATCTCCTGAAACGCTGCATATGCTTCATCAACCTTCCCTCCCCTGCACAAAGCTTCCAACAGGCTATTATGAGCAGGCAAATCCAAATCAAGTTTTCGTTCGATCATTTCATCAAACACTTTATGTGCTTTTTCCCACTCACGTAAATCCCCCCACCCCCTCACCAGAATGCTATATGTTTTCACCGAGACTTCAAACTCATGCTTAACTTTATCAAATAGTTGCTGGGCATGTTTCACATGCTTCCTTTTACACAATACATACAAAAGTTGATCAACGTCGTGAATGCTAGGCTTCAAACCAAACTCAACCATTCTGTCAAACGCACGAATAGCATCAGCAGGCAAATTTGCTCTACTATAGGCTCTGAAAACAAGCCAGAAGATTTCGGGGCTAAAGTCAAAATCTTTCCATTGTCTCATCTCAATCAAGAAATCCCACAAAAGAGCGAACTCCCTGCTATAACCCAATAAATCCACCATAATGTGATAACTTTCTCTACTATGTTCAAAACCCGGAATTCTTTTAGCCCAAAGAAAGAACCTGTGTGCTGGGAATCCAAGATTCTTGCACCTTTTCAAGACTTGTTCAACTAAGCTGGTGGATATTTTGGTAGAGTAGGCAGCGAGAGGGTGCTCTAAATCATGGTGAGGGCTTCGGTGGTCGCTTAGGATGCGAGAGATATCATTGACAAGGTCAGCCAATGGCGGGTTCGCTTGCAGTTGGGTGAGAGAAGAATAAGGTAGTGAACTGGTGTTGCATTTGGTGATGTGGAGAGTACTTAAGAGTCTGGCTTTCGAGATGAGCGACCTTATGGGCATTTTTGTATTCTGTAGATACCATTCACAGGCTTTATTGAGCTAATTGTTCTTAGTTGCGATCTTTTCAATCTTAGCTTTAGTGAGACAAATAAGCCTCGCTGCGAAGAAATCTTCTGACCTCACAAAGATAGGTCTTACGGCTTTTGGTGTTTGCTTGGGAAGATGGTTGTTCAGTTGATACGCTGAAATTGAATCAGCCGCGCAACCTTAGGTCTTGCTCTTTGTAATTATTTACATGATATTCACATGAGATGTACAAAGTATGTGCTATAGTACACTTGGTAAAGAACTGCAAATAGAAGCTGCTCGCCCTATACCTCCATCTATAATTGAATCAATAAGTATGCTTGAGATCAGCCATAAACTAAAAATAATATGGTCCACTATCCAATAGGGATATGAGGATCAAAAATTCATGGCAAACCCTCCGCAAATAACAAATAAGCAAGCTTAGGCTTCCAAGCATTCATCATTTCATCCTGTGCCAACCCTTTGGTTTTCTACTGGATGAATTTGCAACTCACAGCCTTCAGCCATGGTGGTTAAAATACCCAAGGCATCACTACTTGGTTCCTGAGGTACCAAGTCATTTAATGTTCGCAAGTACTTGACAGCAATTTGTAGTTCCTGTCTGGTAAAGTTGCAGGATATAACTTCTTTCCACTCTTTTGATCTCCCTTCCAAGCAAAGACCATGAAGCAAGGCCCCAAAAGAAATAGGATCCGGAAGAAATCCCTTGATTTTCATCTCATCATGCAACCGTAAAGCAGTTTGAACCATCTTGTGCTGGCAAAGGCAGATAAGAATTGAATCATAAGCAGCAGTTCTTAGATACCATCCATCTGATACCATCCTCCTATAAAAATTGAAGATGAGAGAATTATGTGTCCCTTGAAACTGAGTCACCCAGTTAGAATTGATTGTCGGTATCTCATTTGTTAAGCCAGTGATCAGATAGTTAAAGGTAACATTATTTGGAATACATTTTTTCACTAACATCAGTTCAAAAAACGAGCAAGCTTTTGCAACATTACCCTCCTTGCTAAAGCATCCAATAAGTATACTGTATGTGACAACATTAGGTTCCAATCCACAAGATTGCATCTCTTTGAAAGTCTTTTCAGCATTATGGGATTCTCCCATGCGGCAAAATCCATTAATTAGAGAGGTGTAAGCTACAACATTTAACTTGCATTTCCTTCTCACCATCTGCCCAAAAGTTGCAAGTGCACCATGCAAGTTATTCTGCTTTACATAACCATCCATGATGGTGGAGTATGTGAACTCATCAGGAGAATGTTGCCCTTCTATCATTCTTTTCACACATGACAGTGCATCATTCATCTTTCCAAATTTGCAATAACCCTTAATCATGGCATTGTACCCAACAACACCAGGGTCTAACATTTTGGCAATTGTAAGCTCAAAAACTCTTTTGGCCTGATCAAGGTCACCATGTCTTACAAATGCATCAACAAGTGTAGCATTGACAAAAGCATCAGGAGGTATATTTTGATCAAGCATCTCCGCAAGAATAAGCTCTGCAGCAGGAAGCCTTCCCTTCTTAGAAACTCCACTTATCAAAACATTGTAAATATTTGCATCAGGTGAAACTCCCTTCTGCAACATTTTATCTCGAATTTTTAATGCAACATCAACCTCACCTACAGCAACAAGTCCATGTATAAGAGCTCCATAAACAGCTAAATCAGGTGTTTGTCCCCTTTCTGTCATCTCAATAAGCAAATCAAAGGCCCTCATATATTTCCCTTGTTTGCAATGAAAATGGATAAGGGGCGTGTAACTATACTTATTTGGCAACAATCTCCACTTTATTGCATGTTGTAGCAGTTCTTCAGCTTCCTGAACCTTACCTTCCTGACATGAACCGCTGATTAATATATTGTATGTGACAATATCAGGTTCACAACCATAGCCAATCATCCATTTTATAACCCCTGCTGCATCTAACATGCAGCCATGCTTAATTTGGGCATCGACAATGGTGTTACAAATTTGAACAGTAACAACCAAGGCTCTTTCCTTCATTTCAGCCAGTAGGTTATCAACAGCCTCAAATTGACCTTCCTTACAATACATATTGATTATAATTCCATATGTCTCCACCGATGGTAGAAATCCCTTCCGTTTCATCTCTATGAAAAGCTGTTTAGCCCTTTCAGTATCAGCTTTCTTGCAATAACCATCGATGAGTGTGTTGTAAAACACAACATTTGGGATACATCTCTTTCCCCACCTCTTCTCAATCATCTTTCTTCCCTCTTCAACTTTCCCTTGTTTACATAAACCTCTAACCATTATACATACACTATAATTATCTAGTCTATCATCGTGTTTAGTCATTTGGTTATACACTTGGAATGCATTCTCCATTCTATTAGCCTTTACCAGCTTATCAAGCAACGAATTGCAAGCAAAAACATCAGGCACACAATTATGGATACTAACAACAGCATGATACAACTCAAGAGCCTTATTATCCAATCCAAAATCCGCATAGGCTCTGATAAGAACACTAAGGGCTTCACGAGTAGGCACCAAGTCCTTGGATTGCATAATCTTCAACACATTCTCGACCTCCTGAAACACTCTAGATTTTGCCAAGAGCTTTAACAGCGAAGAACAAGCAAACCCATTTAAGGAATCTCCGGAACAAGAACGTTTCGAGGCCCATTCAAAGAAAATGAGACCCAATTGTGGGTCGCGTATTTTATCAAACACAAAGTGGGCAATCTCAGAAACTTGGGTCTCCGTCTCACTGAAGCGATCATCGAGAGATTCTTCCCATTCTGGGTCGCTTCTGAGGATCTGGATGGTATCATTGACGAGAATTTTGAGGTGTTTTGTGCAGAGAATGGGAGAACAAGCAGAGGACTTTACAGGGCTCAGAGGTTTGATGCGAGAGAGAAGACTTTTAGACATAACAAGCTCTTTCAGGTGATGTGTATGGTTCGCATAGGCTTAATTCATTTGTCGGTTTCAACATTGAACTTTCTTTAACCGCATGCAACTTAACCCATTGCTCTTTTATAAATTATATATTTCAAATAATTTTTAATTAAAAAATAATACAAAGAAATAAACAATAAATACAATTCAAATAAATTTTAATATATAATAATTGGCAATAAATTATTTAATAAATTAATAATTTAAAACCCAATAAAATATTTGATCTTAGTAGCTATTGAAAGAACAAAATAAGAAAAGTTTGACTTAAAGATTATAAGAAATTCATGAGACTCAAATCCGAAACTTCCAACTCTTGAATATTCATAAAAAGTTTCCTTTAAGATTGAATTTGATATTGATTTTTTATAAGACAAAAGGGCGAACTCTAGTGCACAAGGCGCTCCGTTTTATAAGATTGTCCCGTTTTATAAGGTTAAAAAAGGATCATCAATTGTACGTAACTTTTTTTGTAATTTTTGTAATTTACAAAAAGGTTGTTTTTATGACTCGAACCTGCGACAATATTTAATAATTGATAAAATAAACCAATTTTTAGTAATTTATAACAAATTTCTACAAAATTATGATTAGTCAGTTATTACCTTATTACATTAATTTATAAAGATAATGCAATATTAACGGGTAGACCTAAATAAGTAGTCAGTATCCCACTAATAATAATTCAATACAATTCTTCATTTAATAATTACTTTTTGTCTCTAATCTATGACTAAATGTGACAATGTACACAAGTCCGATGAATTTTGTGGAAACGAATTGAAGGTATAGGCTTTGGTTCTGCTTGAAGGATCAGATGGTCGATGCACTACTGAAGCTGGAGCTTCAATTCATGGGGGCTTCTTCTTGACTTTTCTTGATTGTCTCGCCACTATATAGCTTAACCAAGCCCAAACCATACCTGTCAGGGACACAGTTTAGCAGCTAATCTGGAATTCTGAGAAAGTAACACAGACAGGTTTTAGTCTTTACCCGACGATTAGGACAACTAAAGCTGTTGTCCGAAATATATGTTGGTAACATTTGTGCTTTGGTTTCTTGTGTTTCAAATTATATCCTGCAGGAATATATTTGCGGCTTATGTATCCATACTGAGGACGGATGAGGAGAATGAATCCGAGTAGAAATCCTGACAGGAACCCTCCAATATGAGCAGAATTGTCGATGTGAGGTATGAAGCCCAGGGCCAAGTTAATGGCTATGATTATCACCAGATTCGTAATTGCTGCACACTAAAGTGGTAAGAGTTGGACAACATTTTCTTCTTGCATAGCACTTACCGTTAAGATTCGAGGTTTTTGAATCCCTTGTCGGGATTCTGTTTCTTACCTTGTTGGCGTAAATCGTCCAGTTTATGATAAGCTCTGAAAGCATTGCTCCAAGAAGGCCGAGGAGTGCACCTGAGGCACCAACTGAGATGAATGGTTTGGTGCTAAGTGAAGACATCAAGCTGCCGCCGAAACCCGAAAGTATGTACAACAATCCTATCCTCACTGCCACATTCAAAGTACTAATTGGGTGTCAGTATTGATTTGAATAACATGATGAGGATGATATGATGACTGGGAATCGGAGTTAAAGTTCTTACGAAATCCAAATTCCTCCTCGAGTCGGATTCCTATTAACAGAAGACTGATCATGTTGGCAGCTAAATGAGCAACTCCAGCATGAAGCCATTCGCAGGAGAAGAAGCGCCATGCTTCTCCATTGTGCACTATTGCTATTGGATCCAGAGCTCCCAAGTTTCTCAGCCTGCAAAAACATGCGAAAATTTACTCAAAAACCATGTCCTTGGATTTCTGAAATTTGCAGAACAGTAACATCTTCAGGACTGAATTTTCCATTGTTCACTGTTTCAGCTTAAGTTTTTGTTTCACTAATGGTAAGAGTTTCGTTTTGAGGTTCACCCTAACATTGTCAGAATTCTCTTTGTCTGTAGCTCGTGGAAGATAAATCTAATGCTCTTCAATTGCCTTCATCTCTTCTTATGTAACAGATAAAAATAGACATGCATGCATGATTCCATGAAGAACAGACGTATTCAATCCATGGAAGAAGAGTTATCACCGAGAAAATGTAAAGGAACGAAAATTTATACAAACATGTATCGTTGAATCTAAGAAGTACTCTTAATTCTATATATGTATTTAGGTTGCAGAAAAGAGTTAAAGAGATGTAATAACCTACGTGATGACAGAGGGACCAAGAGCATGGTTTTCCTTGAAGGGTTGGAAGGAGAAGCGACCCAGAAAATGGTAGAGAATGCAACGATCAGGGTCTCCCATGTGTGCAGGGCAGTTGTTGACGTACATTATGTAGATAAAAATCACGATGTTGGCTACAAATATGAGTGGCACCAACCAGGAGAACCATGGTTGTGATATAAAAGGAGGTGGAGGTGGTGGAGGTGGTGGCGGCGGCGGCAGTCGTGCCGGCTTTCCGACCACATAACCTCGTACTGCTCCCTTCTCTACGTCCAGCGAAGGCGGCCTCTTCCCCATCAGCCGCCGTGATGGAGAGTACTCCAATGAATGGATGGTGAGAGAGAGAGGGATGGTAAGGAGAGAGAGAGGTAGAGAGAAACGAGAGAAAAGAGGTTTTGGGTGGTGAAGAGTGAGTCATGGTAATTAAGTTGTTAATTAGGTACATTTCCCACTAATTCTAGTTGTTTTCTACGTGTAACCAAATTTCATTTTAGGTCCTAAAAACAATATATAGGCTTACTTTCTCACTTCCAACTTGTTATATACTTCTTTCCCGTTCAAAATAAAAGTTGTTTTAGAGGGATGCACACTTATTAAGAAAGCTAATGAAATGTTTGATATACCTTTATTAATTTATTACTTAACAATGATGCTTTGATATACCTTTGAAAATATAATTTGCGTATTTAAGATGTTAGATAAATTAAAGGGTAATTTTGAAAGTAAAATTATAAACATGCATAAAAAGTTACGAACAACACTTATTTTTAATAATTAAATCCTTCTAAAACGACTTTCATTTTGGATAAAAGGATAAAAGAATAAATGTTCAGAAGATGTTTATTAAAAGGACTCGAAACAGAGTCATTCAAATTTATCATTGGTAAGAAGAAATTGCTATAACTTTATAGTTCCACAAAACACTAATCTAAGAAGAATTAGATATAATTAAATGTTAAGTAAGTGATTAGTGGTCGTGAATGATCATGCTGGTGGCAATGTCACTCCGGGAATGGTTGCACTAACTGTTCCATAGGCATTGATGACTTTGGAGGTGAGGGCCTGACCTGCGGAGGGAGAAATCTTGACATTGTTGAGTAGAAGATCGGTGCAAGCTTTGTTTTGGCTACAAAGTAATTGTATTGGAACGTCCGATGAGCTTGTTCCTTGAAATGAGTCAAATGTAATACCGCTCACTGCAACAGCATCACTCTGCAGCAGGAACAAGAGTAAACATACTCCCAACCTCATCGAAACGTAAAAGATAAAAACTCAGCTATCTCCAGAGTGTGTTACATACTTTGTTAGCACAGCCTCCGGCAGGGCAATAGTACTGATCGATTATAACAGGAGAGCCAGCATTCTTAAGTGTAATGTGCTCGTATGTTATCTTCCTTACATATCCCTTCCCTCCCTAGAAATATTAAGTGTCAGAATCAAAAATGGCAAAAGGGATTTGCTTAAATCTCAATGTTATGTGTGTGTAAATATGCTTACCTGCCATGTTTTGATTCTGGCACCAAATAAAACATTTGTAAATGTTGAAAAGCTAACATGAACTCCTTCCACTTGTCCCATCTCTCCTTGCATTCCAATGCTTCCAATACTGAATGTTTGGATAAAGGGGAAAAAAAAAAATTTAGTTTACAATTATTAATAAAATTAACTGCAAATGGACGTAACAAATTTATAATAAGTGAACTTCTATATCTTTCAATTTAAAGCTCTCTCACATTCAACAATTTCCAGTAGTATGTAGATGAAATCGAACCTGATACCGTGACCAGGACCACATGCAATGTTAGAGACATTGATATTGGAAGATCCAGAAAGAACAGAAACACAATCGTCACCTGAATTTTAACACAAAAACATAAGAACGGATTTACTTAAAAATGTGTGAGCAGAAAGGCCAAAAAGCTGAGGGAAATCAGGTCAAAGACGTACCTGAAGCGATGTTACTGTGAAGAACAAATATGGATTCGGAGTGACTGATGTTTATACCGTCCGTATTGGGGCTGTCTTCTGGAGCACTTATGGTAAGACCTGAAATAGTTGAAAGTCGACACTGGAAAACTTTCACGAACTGGCCTGGCCCGTTGATAAGTTTCAGATTCCTGAAAAGGAAGTTGGTGCAGAAGTTGAAAGCTATGACCTGCAGTCATCAATAAGCACGTCAGAATAATAAAGCACGACCTCAGGTTCAAGAAATATCAAAAAGACAAATGCTCCGCCATGTTGAAGTTTAGTCAAGTTGTGCGTTTTTTGTCACTCATAATGTCTATACTTGTGTAGTATCAGATGTGCTAGCTATTAACTTACATATGGTCTCTGTGGGCAAGTACCAACCTGCACAATAGTTTAAAAACATGATTAAACATTAAGGAGGAGAAGAAATAAATAGGATAGCTCTGCAATCTAATTTGACAGATCTTATTTTTATGCTAATCTGATACATATTCACTCACGTTGCGGCAAACTGCCCACCAAACACTTCCTTTGCCATCTATTAGTCCATTTCCATCTACAGTAAGACTGTTTACATTATCGAACTCAATCCAATTCATGACCTTCATTTGTGATATATCTGTTGGTGCAACGATCGTCCCTGCAACCTGAAATTAACTCATTCACAACCTTATATTGTACATATTACTATCATGTATCATAGTAAGAGTTAATGCGAATTGTAGATTACCTGGAAATTGATAGTCTGAGAACGGCATGGACCTTGGAAACTCACAGGTTTTATCAAAAATGTCTTTCCTCCTGGTACTATGAGAATGTTGCCTTTTTCACCTTGGCAAACTACTTGCCATGCAGCTTCAAAGGCCTATACAGTAAGCAAACAACTTAGATTCAGATATCCATATAATAACTGGAAAAAGATTAAGCTCCATACGACTTTTCCCAAGAAAATTTTGATTCTGTACATATAAATAAATATGTTCTTGTCATAAATTATTGAACATGCAAGAAAGATAAATTCTACTCTAATACGTTTTCCACAGTTCCATTTTGAAACTATACATTAATTACAACTTCACTTATATGGTATCTTTTAAATAGTATTAATGATAAATCATTATTACATTAGTTGAACAAAATGAACATGATCATTATTACATTTGTTGACCAAAATGAACATGCTTTTCTCATTTTTCCATGGAAATGAAAATTGTTAGTAAGACTAAAAAATTTTTAAAAAAAATCTTAACCCTCAACCAACCACCCTCTTCTTATTAGTGATTAAAATGCCTTGCTTCACCATTTTCAGTGTTAGTACTCAAGTGGGATAAGTAAGATTCTAATAAGTTATAAAATTGAACAAAGTCACAAAGACGATGTAGTTACTCTTGAATCATCTGTTTTCCCATCTCCAGCTGCTCCAAATTCCACTACACTCAAAGCATGAGAGGTGGTGCTTGATAGTAATGCAGCAAGGCACAAGATGGTGTGAAAATCCTGCAATATTAATCACCAAAATCCATTAACTTGTCAACCACTTTCCATCTAATCATACTCACAGAAAGAGAGGAAGAGAGAAAGCTCATCACCATGTGGCCTGTAACTGCATAGACAGGTGAACTGAAGTAGGCCAAATTTACTTCTTGTGAAGCAACTTTGTGTTCTATATATGTCTATATATATATATATATATATATACTTATATATAGACAATAGATGCATCACAGAATACCCTTTTCAGATTTCTTTACTGATAGAGATTAATACGATTATGTAATATAGTAAGTAGGAAGTTGGGGCATTATCTAATGATCTAGTTACCAGACAAAGTATATTTATACCTTATAATATCAAAGATTTCAAATTTGTTATTTTTCCAAATGTAGTAAAAGAATTTCATAATTATCTTCATTTCCATCTTATATGAATAATAATTTGTATATTAAATTTGCAAAGAAAATGGAAATTATATTCAATAACTCGTTTGTTTACATGAGAAAATATTATGGTTGATATATATATATATATATGGAAGGAAAGTGTGAAGAATTAAGTTATATTGTACAAATCTTTGTATTTCTAAAATGTCTCCAATTTTGGATCTCATCTCTCTTTAATATTTTGACTATTTGTCTCTTTTTTATTTACTAACCCAATTCGGTATTTATTATTTCTGAAATATAATGACTGAAACTTTGTAATATTTTGATAATTATTTTAATTAAATTTATTAATATTATAAAAACATTTTCATAATACATGTTATAAACATTTTTAACTTTTATAATCAGAAACAGCCTCTCAGTACTATGCTCTAACTGGATGATTATTTTTTTGTGAGTTCCGCCAATATCCCCATTTAAAGGTCTGAGATTTATATCTTTTTATATCTATGAATTGAAAGGTTCAAACGATCCACTTTGTAATCAACTATTAGAACCGATAGATCGTCAAATCATTAATTAGAAAAAATTAGAAACCCTTTTTATTAGATGATCATGACACTTCCCAAAAATCAAAATTTTAGATGAATGGAAGAACAATACCACTATTTTTGTTCAATAAAATACTAAAGTAAATATTGACTCATTTCATACTAGAAATAATAGCAAGAAATTTTTGATAACACGGAGTCTGACATTTGTAAAGACTTGCAATAATCTTCTGGAATTTATTTTGAAAAACCATTCAAACTATAAACAAACTTGGCTCGTTTATCTTCAAACAAGACCATTGAAGCTTCAAATAAACTTAACTTTAAGCAAGACCATTTAAGTTTAAAATAGCCCTGTTAACTTTAAACGAGCTGATTTAAGCTCGGTATCAGTGTCATCCTAAACATGGTGTTCTGTCGGACCAAAAGAACATGAATCAAAATAAATTAACGAACAATTCAATCAGTAAATATCGTACCGAATTTCCGTTGCTCATAAAGACTATAGGATGCAGTGAACGAAT
>JAOQMR010000005.1:5258381-5270476 GCA_027563865.1 Erythroxylum pelleterianum
CACTTTTAATTTCAAACTAAAAGTTCCATTTTTATTCTCATAGTAAATACTTAATGTTTAATATTTATAATTCAATTTTAATGTTAATTTTCAGCCATAAAATAATTTAAATTTTAAATAAACTTTAATAATGACATTAAAATTAATAAAATTTTATGTAATAATGTTGATACTTTATTTATTCTAAAAATAAAAATGTTTTTCTAAAATTTTAATATCCGAAATTGAGTTTATTTTTCAATAATAGAAGATATAATATATTAAAAATATAATGTTAAAATTTAAATTATCTTTATTAATAAAAATAAAATTTGTCTTCTCATATCTCACTTTCAGAGTGACCCAAAGCAATTATTATGGGTCCAACTAATAAAGAAAACAGGCATAAGATCCAGATCAACTTTCAATTATTTATGTTTAGGATTCGAACGGAATCGCGGCGGAATCGTGGTGGAATCGTGGCAGATAATAATTGGTTGATGTAAATACGATTAACTAAGCTGGCCCCAACCGAGGAAATCAAAACGCAGCAAGGCGAGATCTGATCTGGACATGTCTTCGGTTTGTAGTCGTTGGATCTTCCATTAAAACGACTAAAGTCTTGTCGGCAAATCTCGCGTTAAGTTAGTGTCTGGATCTTACACGTGTATGCCCTGATACGGACAAGTATCTGCAAAGGTTTTTCGGAGGTTAAAACGTAATAATAACAAATGATTAAGTACTAAATACGAATTAACTTTAAAATTTTTAAAGTGTTTAATTTTTTAATTTAGTTTTAAAATTTTTAATCACTTTAATTTAATAATTTTTGTTGCTAAAAATTGATTAATCTATTAATTAATCCATCAATATTTGTAAATTAATAAATTCTTAAAAATTAAAATAAATAAATAAAATTTTATTTAATGATCTCTTTTTTAAATTAAACTTCAAAATATTCGCTAAATAGAGATGATTTCTTTTAATTATATTTAAAATTTAAAATTTTATTTAAATTTTAATTAATTTCATGACAGTCTAATACCAGTTGAATATTTTAAACCTTAAACTTCTTATCTTACCAATTTAACTTTCGGTCTGATTTTTTAAACAATAATAATAATAATAATTTGCATTTAAATGTTTAGATAAAGCTAAAGATAGTGTGATATTTAAATTACTAAGAATTAATACTTTACCATTTTAAAAAGCATTTTTTTCAATCTAGAGTTTAAGAAAAATATAGAAATCCACTTATTATAATCTAGCAAAATATTTCAATTGAAGTCCTTTCAATTAGCAATAATAAAGTTGCATTCGAATTCAATTAACATCTACATTGACTTAATATATGACTAATTAAATATCAAATTTAAAATTTTTAAGACTTGAATTTATGGCATTACTAGTTATATATTTAAAAAGTAGAAATTTAAAATTAAACTTAATACAACTTAATTTTCTTTTAATCTTTATTTGGACACGTTATATTACATAATAAGCACTGTAATAAAGCAAATTTATGCTAGAGATGGCTGAGGCTACGTAAATGTTCGCGGTGGAGGTCAATATTGTCCCAATCAAAGGTTCGAAACTCTAGATTATGCTAAACGTTAAAGAAAGTCCATCAAGACCGTCACCACACACCTACCATGTAGCTTCGTCTTTC
This sequence comes from Erythroxylum pelleterianum, assembly GCA_027563865.1. Lineage (NCBI taxonomy): Eukaryota > Viridiplantae > Streptophyta > Magnoliopsida > Malpighiales > Erythroxylaceae > Erythroxylum > Erythroxylum pelleterianum. The sequence goes on from JAOQMR010000005.1 coordinate 5,260,030, forward strand.
CAAGTGTCAGGAGTATTATAAGATAATAATTTTAATGAGAAAAAGGCAAAATACTAGTCTTATAATAAACACAAAACATAATTAATTAATTTCTTATTAAAATATATATATACACACATATTCGTTTGCTTGTTCTTCTTCTTCGAACATATTTAGCAGAGAGTTTGAACCTTATTCAGAGATATTTTTGTTGATATTAATTTTTAAGTAGAATTTGGAGTATGTATCAGCTCCATACATAGTCCTATGATTTTACAGAAATTTGTATTTTTGGTAAACAGTCATCCGGGCCTGATTATTACGACCCTTTTTATAAAAAAGTACCCTAAAATTACATGACTATAACTTAGTAGTGAAGCTACTGCCTCAAATTTTTTTTATTAAAGAAAAATAGAAGATATGCAAATACCCATGGTGGATTGGATACATTGCCTCCCCTAGATTGAATACATTGACCCATCTGAAACAAAATCCTGATTTTGCCACTGCCTAAGTTTCTTAGAAAAAATTATCTCGCGCCTCTAAATATTCTCTAATACGCTTTTGTTGGTTGTGTTTATTATAAGACTAGTATTTTGCCTTTTTCTCATTAAAATTATTATCTTATAATACTCCCAACCCTGACACTTGGAAAGACGAAGCTACATGGTTGGTGTGGTGACGGTCTTCATGGACTTTATTTAACGTTTAGGATATTCTAGAGTTTCGAACCCTTTGATTGGGACAATATTGACCTCCACCGCGAACACTTACGTCACCTTTTTACAGTTCAACCTTGTATTGATCATATTATTTATGAAATTTGACGTGTTGCAATAAGTTCTAGAAGGAAAAGAAAAAGATATTTTTTTTATACACTGAGAGACAAATAAAATAAAATTTATAAGTAAAAACTCTAATGCAAAATAAATACCATTCATTTTAAACCAAAATTTTATTGTATTTATTAACAATCAAGGCATAAACTAATTACAATTTACAAGCCATGCGTCTAAAATTCAACTCTCGTAACAAACAAATGTCTACAAATCCAATTAAGGAATTAGCACACTTTGTAACCAAAAAATATAAGTTGGAGTTGGGAAAATAATCTTCTTGTAAAATGTTAAGAAAAATTGGGTACAATTGAAGAGTCTCATCTAATTCTCGCAAAGGGGGGAATTTTGTCACAGACACTAGGCCGCTTTTTTGAAAAATGAAGTGAGATTAAACCATAATTTACTCCTTTACTATTTTATTGATCGGGATGTGGAGACGGTTAGGATAGATGATTCTACCTTTTGAGTACAGATAGAAGAATTTTGTGTACTGAATTTGCCTTTTTTTATTAGTATCAATAAGAAAAGATTTGTTTTTGACAATAATCTTAATAAGATTTATTAGACGTATTTAAGGTAAACTTAGAATCCTTGTATTAAGGACTTCACCAAATGTAGTATAGATATTGCATGTTTAGGAAGTCAAGAATATTGTGGCTTTTATTAGCCATGATTTGCTATAATCAAGAACATAAGGTAATAAAAAAAATTAAAAATATATTAATTATATAATTAATATTTAAGTATTATTAAATAAACATTTCTATTATAATATTTCGATAAATAATTAGAATATATCAATTGTCAGTCGGCTCCACCTCTATGGAGCTTCTTCTTGCGTTCTCTCTCAATTTCACCCTTTTCACATTCTTTGACTTTATAAACTATATTATCTTCACCGTATCTATATAAGCTCAAAGAGCATCCATCGGATCACAGATCTTGTTTTCTAGCCGTGTCTCTTTGAGTGAAGGTACTGTTGCTGTTCTTCTTTTCTACTTTGTCACTTGAGTGATCCCAAATCTGTGGGTTCGAAGATAATTTACCGTGAACTTTTCATCATCATCATCCTTTCTGTGTTATATTTTCTGGGTGTTTTCTCCTTTTCCTTTCTGGTGTGTAGTTTCAGAAAATTTTGATCTTTTATGAACTGATCTTAACATGTGCTGCTAGTTCAATGCCAGGAACTAAGGCGTAGAACGACCATCATAATCCATTTTGTGTTTTCTTTTCTGGGTATTTTCTTTTTCTTTTTAGTTGTTCGGTGCCAAATTTCAGAAGAGTTCTAATCTTTTATCAACTGATCTTACTCAGTACTGTTAATTCATTGCTACGAGCTTAGAAGGAAAAGTAGATGTAAAGAGTGATCTTTTACGTTGACCTTTTCTACGCAAAGAGTATTGAATCACAGTCACAGACGTGCACACACAAGCGGATGTATCCCCAGTGTGTATGATCATGGGATTGTTTGCTTTGATGGATTGATTTATTTTTAGGATATTACAGGTGAAAAATGGCGCAAATATTGCTTCACGGGACTCTGCACGCCACGATCTATGAGGTGGATAAGATTGAAAGTGGAGGAAAGCCCCACTTCTTCAGGAAGGTATAAATTTTATTTTTTGTTTTCGGTTTCTTTTAGTCGATCTGAATCAGTTAATGCTATTTGTTATCTATATAATCGTTAGTTTTAATCTGTGATTTGCTTGGACTTGAGTTAGAAATATTCTGCAAAGATAATGGTGCTGTGTAGCATACTTTATGTATTCTATTTCTTTTTTTGCGGAAATTAGTAACATAATTCTTTCCTTTTTATTTCCTTGTTTGGTAGATTTCCTCATTTTCTGGCCCTTTTTTGGGGTTTATTTACGGTGACAGAAATTACTTAGTTTCTCTGGTTGATTATTACAATTTCTTTTTGAGAACAGAGGTCCTTGTTTGTGCAATGGGTGATGAGCTGCTTAATACTTGAGTAATTGTTTTGTGCTCAAAGGTGATTTCTTTTTGGTCGCTGACAGTGTTTTCAAGAACCCTTTTGGCATTCCTCCTCAAGATGGAAAAAGACTTGCATAATGAGGTTGATGTAGAAGTGTTATTGTTTTTCAAACTGTTATCATGTTCAAAAATATCTGTGTTGATTTTAAACCTCAGGATTCTTTTTTCAGTTTATCCTATTTGAACTTTAAACATATTTTTAATCTTATACAAATCATCTTGTAATCTGGATTGCTTTTTTGCCTTTATGATCGGATTTGCTTTAAAAAAAAAAAAACCAATTCTAGAAGTTCAATATTGATGTGATTCTCTACGTTCCTTTACCATCTTTAACATGACACTATTGGATTGTACACTAATTGTTGTTTTGCCTTTTGAAGCATTACATCCCCTTAGGCTTCTCTGTAAATTCATTTGTCTTTGTGTAATGAGTTTTGTTGGACTTCATATGATGTTCTTGTAGATGATACAATGAGCATTAGCTTCTGAGGACACAGAAAATGTTTTTGTTTGTGAACAGGAGTGTAAATCAAACTGCATATTTTCATTTCTTCTGTGCAAGACATAAATGACGTGTTACATGAATTTACTCTTCTTGGTTTTGTTTGTACCTGTTTGGTCTGCATGTTAAACCTTACTGAAAGGCTGGATAACTTTCTCGCCTCATTAAGTTGCATATATCTTGTGGTAGATTGTATAATTAGTGTTTGGTCGTACCGAAGGATTTATCCAACTGCTCATTGAAAGGTATCTAACTTGAATTCCACCTGGTACTTCCTTTGTCTACCCTTTATAGCTCATTGAAGGCTTTTCCTTGCAGCTCATGGAAAACATTCAGGAGACTGTTGGTGTTGGTGGTGGAATTAGTAAACTCTATGCTACTATTGATCTGGAAAAAGCTAGAGTTGGGAGAACCAGAATACTTGAAAATGAGCGTACAAATCCTAGATGGTATGAGTCATTTCATATTTACGCTGCTCATTTGGCTTCAAATGTCGTATTCACTGTCAAGGATGATAACCCCATCGGAGCAACGCTAATTGGAAGAGCATATATCCCTGTTGAAGAACTTTTGGATGGGGAAGAAATAGATAGGTGGGTTGAGATTTTGGATGAAGATAAGAACCCTATTCACGGGGGCTCTAAAATTCATGTGAAGCTACAGTTCTTTGACGTTACAAAGGACCGTAATTTTGGTCGGGGTGTCAGAAGTCCTAAATTTCCTGGAGTACCTTACACATTCTACTCACAGAGGCAGGGATGTAAGGTTTCTCTGTACCAAGATGCTCATGTCCCAGATAAATTTATCCCAAAGATCCCTCTTGATGGCGGAAAGTACTATGAGCCCCACAGATGTTGGGAAGATGTTTTTGATGCCATCACAAATGCCAAACACTTGATCTATATCACTGGCTGGTCTGTTTACACTGAAATAACCTTGATAAGGGATTCTAGGAGGCCAAAGCCTGGAGGAGATATCACTCTTGGTGAGCTTTTGAAGAAGAAGGCAAGTGAAGGTGTTAGGGTCCTTATGCTTGTTTGGGATGATAGAACCTCTGTTGGATTACTGAAAAAGGATGGACTGATGGCAACCCATGATGAAGAAACTGAACAGTTTTTCCGAGACACTGATGTCCACTGTGTCTTGTGCCCTCGAAATCCTGATGATGGTGGAAGCATAGTTCAGGATCTGCAGATCTCTACCATGTTTACTCATCACCAAAAGATTGTGGTGGTTGACAGTTCATTGCCTAACGGAGATCCAGAAAGGAGAAGAATTGTTAGTTTTGTTGGGGGTATTGATCTATGTGATGGCAGATATGATACTCCCTTCCATTCCTTATTCAGGACATTGGACACTGCACACCATGACGATTTCCATCAGCCCAACTTTACTGGGGCTGCAATCACAAAAGGTGGTCCAAGAGAACCTTGGCATGACATCCACTCCAGGCTTGAAGGACCTATTGCTTGGGATGTCCTGTTTAACTTTGAGCAGAGATGGAGAAAACAAGGTGGTAAAGATCTACTTGTTAAGCTGAGAGAGCTGGAAAATGTCATCATCCCCCCATCTCCAGTTATGTATCCTGATGATCGTGAGACATGGAATGTCCAATTGTTTAGATCCATTGATGGTGGTGCTGCATTTGGTTTCCCTGAGACACCTGAAGATGCTGCAAGAGCTGGGCTTGTCAGTGGGAAGGATAATATTATTGACCGAAGCATTCAAGATGCCTATATTAATGCTATTCGCCGGGCAAAGAATTTCATCTACATTGAAAACCAGTATTTTCTTGGAAGTTCTTTTGCATGGAATCCTGATGGCATTAAACCAGAGGAGATTAATGCTTTGCATGTAATTCCTAAGGAACTTTCACTTAAGATAGTCAGCAAGATTGAGGCAGGGGAGACGTTCAGAGTATATGTTGTTGTCCCATTGTGGCCTGAAGGAATCCCAGAAAGTGGGTCAGTTCAAGCAATATTAGATTGGCAGAGGAGGACGATGGACATGATGTATAAAGATGTGGTGCAGGCTCTTAGAGCCAAGGGAATTGAGGATGATCCTCGAAACTACCTGACATTCTTTTGCCTTGGCAATCGTGAGGTGAAGAAGCAGGGAGAATATGAGCCATCAGAAAAACCAGAACCTGATTCTGATTATATAAGAGCTCAGGAGGCTCGTCGTTTCATGATTTATGTTCATGCAAAGATGATGATTGGTGAGTGATTGCATTGACTTCTCTTGTTGCTGAATGTTTACCTGATCCACCTCAGTTGCTTTATGGCTTCAATCTTGCTATTGTTCTGTGCTATTGCACAGACCACCTATCGTTGGAGATCTTTTAAGCTTTAAGTCTTTCATAGGATGTCTGCAAAGTGCATATAATTAGGAATACATCTTCGATAGGAATTGAAAATAATTTTTCTTAGGATATTTAACTCTAGTATCACTGTCATACATCTTGTTCCTTCAGATTTGTATCATTTCTTTGTTGCTTAGAATTCAGTTTAATGATTTTCGAAATATGGCTTTTGCAGTTGATGACGAATATATCATTGTTGGGTCTGCCAACATTAACCAGAGGTCAATGGATGGCGCACGAGACTCTGAAATAGCTATGGGAGCCTACCAACCATATCACTTGGCAGCCAGGCAACCGGCACGAGGTCAAGTCCATGGTTTTCGCATGGCATTATGGTATGAGCACCTTGGAATGCTTGATGACACCTTCGCTCATCCAGAAAATGAAGAATGTGTCAGGAAGGTGAACCAAATTGCTGACAAATACTGGGATCTGTTTTCAAGAGAGACCCTCGAGCATGACCTACCCGGTCATTTACTGCGCTATCCTATTGCAGTCACCAATGAAGGAGATGTAACAGAGCTGCCTGGAACCGAGTTCATCCCAGATACTAAAGCACGGGTTCTTGGCACCAAGTCTGATTACCTCCCACCTATCCTTACAACTTAACAGGAGCTCAAACCCCCTCCACAAGAAGATAGCAACTCTCCTCGTTCCTGTTTGTGTTTGAATTATTATGATTAGCAAAAAAATAAGTAAAAGCATTGACTGATCCTGTGAAGTTGGTTTGCCATGTTTTGGTTTTCTTTTTAATGTTCTCGCCGTATGCTTAGTTCAGGATTTACCGAGATGTGTTGATGCTTTTGTGTGATAACTGATGCTGACTGATCGGAACTCGTGTTTCTGTTACTTTTTGTATCTATGTATTAATCATATAATGATAGCTTGTGTTAATCGTTGTTAAGTACGCGATTACGAGTTGAACGCGCATAGAACTTTCTTGGATGAGTGCCCTAGTCTCAACACTTATTGATCTACTGCTTTTTATCCAGAACTATGGGACAAGTAGCCCACCACTTGATCCTATAACGGTACTTGAATGTATATATATAAACTGAGGCATTACTTAGAAGGCACATGATAGAAGCCGAATATGCTCAGGAAACAAGAGGCGTGCAAATCCAAAAATAAAAGGAAACTGGTAAGGAAGACGAAGGATCAAGTCCTTAGGAATCATTACGTTGGAATTTGGTGTCTAAATCACGTTCAAGGTCATGGAAACCATAAGTACTGGTGCGTGAAACGCGTTCCAATGGGAGGTTTTTTATGCAACAGCGACACTCATCAAGAAGGGTTCACGAATCTTGTAAACCATGCACAAGTTTGAGCGCAGCTTTGTCCTTTTTCGTATGTAAAACGAGCCAATCCATAGTCGGCTAGTGTTTATTCTACACTTGGCAATGCAAGAGTAGAAGAGATTCTGACATTTGCTTCTACGTGTCCGCGAGAATTGATTGATACGCACAGGTTCTTTAGCAGCTCGGAGATCCTGTGATCGTTAAGCATGCGTCCCTGAAAAGGCCAAAAGGGTCGGTCCCCATCGTCGTTTTCGGGCGCTACTCAGAGTCCAATTCTGGTGGGGAAACTTATGTGTACCTTCACAGCATCGTACGACACTTTGGGAGATGAAACATTTTAACCCGACAAAACGATTGGCAGATGCCATCTCTTGATAGAGTTCTGGTCTTGTGAATTATTGAGTCAATTCCATATCTGACACGACACATGGAGCTGATCGGTTGGTGTCCAAGTGGAAGGGAGGCAGTTCATGCAACATTCATGTCTCTAGCTGTGTGACTGGACCAGTTGGAGGCCTTTTAATGCCGTCGTATCCTTGTAGATATTAGGTGTCTGTAAAGTATGGTAAAGCAAGACTAGAAAACATAATGTCTTGTGGACGTGTGGTCGAGAGAGATGTCAAAAATATCTCTTCCACCCATCAAAGGTTAAGTTTTACACATTCATTTAATGATACTTCAGACTATTACAAATTTATAAACTTGGGATTGATAAAAGTGAGAAAGGATTCTAACTTTTAGATGGTTATTCTTATTTTGATTATAACTTTTTTCATGTGGTGAGTTCTACATAGAAGAACTTGATCTTTTATGTTCTCTTTTGTTTAGTTCAATTGGTAAAAGATAGCTTTTTGCTAAAAATAGGGCAATATGACTATATGACTTGCCATAGGATTAGCAATCAATTGCTTGGTGAGTCTTCTTGGAACTTAGATGTATAGCAAATATAATCTTATACTATTCCAAGTTGATGATCCAAAGTTTGACCAAAAATTCCTTTTTCATAACCCCATTTTGACCCCGAACAAACCTCACCCACCTTCAATGGTCCTATTTCTTTTTTTTTTTGGGTTTCCTACGAGGTATCTTAGGCGGGTTTCAATTATGGGTGGCACCTTTAAGCCATGTTCACATCCCAGATTAATCCCCGCTCGAGCCGGATAGGTCCCTTGCGGGAGGCAAAGCTCTGGCCCCAAATTTTAAACGACTACATACATAAGGAGAGTTCAAACCTATGACCTCACTTAAGTCAGAAGAGCCTCTTACCAACTCACGTGCACCCTGGAGTTAATGGTCCTATTTCTTTCTTCGCCTTCTTTCACCTTTCATTTGCATTGCCTTTTGCGTGTGGGTCACAACTTACGAACGCACAAATCCTAGACAAACAAATCACGTTCACACTCTTCAACTCGATAAGCCACAAGAAAAGTCCCAGACCGCAAAGACCTCCATTATATATAATAATGATAAGCCCCGTAGAATCTCACTGCACATACCAACTTGTTCAAACAAAACTAACCCAACCACTTCGTGCCCATACATTGAACTCCCTCTTGTTCTGTTTCTCGCCTCTCTCTCTCTCTCTCGTAAGTTTGTTTTGTACTGTGTTTGCTTCTGTTGTTTTAACATGGCGTCTATTCTAAGCTCTCAAGGTTTGGTCTTCGCCACCGCTATGGTAGTCTCCAGTACAGCACTTTATCTTGCTTTTTCCAAGCAGAAAAGTCTAACCCACCTCTCCAAGAATGACGATTCTGAATCTTCAGCCAACAACTTGCGCTCTTGCTTGTGCACAGGTACATGGGTTTTCCTTCTTCTTGCCAAAACTAGAAAAAGTTTTGATCTTTCTGGGAACTTAGCTCTGTCTCTGTTACTTAGCTCTGTCTCTGTTTTTGCTCTGTTCAGAGGGTAAGAAGAAGAAGAAGAAGAAAACAGTGCGATTTGCAGACAATGTGAAGGACACAAAAGGGGATGGAAAAGAGTACAGGAAAAAGATGGAGAAATACTTGATCGTCGGGAAAGAGAAAGAAAACCCAATTCCAGGATTTGAAAGAACTTGCAGAGATCAAATCAAGAAATTGCCAGATAATAGGATTGCTTTGTACAGTGGAATTCTCAGGGACAGAGTTCACAGAATGGAATGCTCATTTTGACCTCTGAGTAATTTAGTCGACTAGATTATTACTTTTTTAAAATATTTTTTAGTGTTTTCTTTTTTGTGTAAATATTCGAGTTTTTGTCCAAATTCTGATTTTTTTAATGCAAGTAATTGGCAAAGCTCTGTTTTTCTCCATATTAAATTGTCAATTTATAATTGCTAAAAAGAATGTTCAAAAATAGCGTGTGGATGACAAATATGAAATGGTATCGTCTATTCTATAAATTTTATTTTTCTTGGACCCCTTTTTTTTCCCTTTTATTATCATTAGTTGTTACTTTGTCATATTATGGAAAATATTTTAACTTAATTTAATAAATAAATTAGTTAGCTTCTTCGTTTGCTAGGATAATATAGCATATTATTGAACTTTTCTAAAATTTCCCGTATTAACAAAATGTTATTGACGGTAATAAATTAGGTATTGCACCAATTGCATATAAATGATAGGTTTTGATACTTAATAAAATAATTACAATTTACTTAGAAAAAAAAGTATAAATGCTTCAAATGGTTCAAAATTTGTAATTTAAAATTTTAATTAGTCAATCTTTTCAAAATTGATTAAAGAAATGAAAACTTTATATCAAAATTATAAAAATAGGGAAAATAAAAAAATTCTCATTCTATAAGTAGAAATGAATAATAAGTTTGCACAACATTTTATAGTAAAATTGAAATTTAATTAGCTAGTTAAGAACTATTTCAGATTAGTTATTCCAATTAACTTATTTCAATTTTATTATACCTAAAATATGATAATTGACCACTTTCAACTCTGTTTCGCCGTAAATACAATAAAACTGGTTAATCGGAACAAAGAATCGGGTTCGTCGAGAACATGCTTAAGAAAAATTTGAAAAGATAAAGTTGATTTCAAGATAAAATAAATACCAAACCGAAATAGAGAGAATTTTTCAAAACAATTAACTAATGCTAAGCTACAGAGTCAAAATCCGTACGCCGTGACCGGTGAAACAAATGGACCACACAATGTCACAACTAGTGCGTGAATCAATTGCAAGTGGGCAAGTTGTCTAGGCAAGCCAACAAGTTTGACCCAAACTAGACTTCTCATAACCGTAAATATGTCTCTCCTCTTTGTGTGGATAAGATAGGGATTAGGTATCTATTCGGCCCGACCCAATCTTATTTGGTTCGAATTAATCGAACTTTATGTTAATTTTTCCGGGATTAATTAAAAAATATCAACTTTATTCAATTTTGTAATTATATTTTGAACTTAAAAAATAACAATTAAATATTTAAAATTTTATTTTTTTCCAATTCTAGCCCAATGTTAACATTTATATTGAC
>JAOQMR010000005.1:5293607-5304452 GCA_027563865.1 Erythroxylum pelleterianum
GAAACGAAAAATTATTATTATTATTATAAGTGGCTTCAGCTTTCAGCCTGGAAAGCTGAGTAACGGCGCCTGTGGGTGGGTCCCACAGGCGCCTGATATCTGTCAACTTCTGTTTCAAATTTCATGCAAAAACGTCGTCGTTTCCCTACTAGACAGAGTTGGACAGGGATTTTTTAGACAGGTGATCTGCGCTCCGTGAAAATGTGGTAACCTGAGCACCTGAACATGCCTCCTGAACTCCCTTTAACACAACTTTCCAAGTGTCCTTAACTCATTCGACAAAACCTGAAGACATAAACGAGAGTCTAGGCTCCCTCTTCTTTTCGCTATCAAGTACTAAATATCTGTGGCCGACACTGCAGTAGCAAGCTTAATGCCACAATCTAAAAAATGGGTACGAGTCTAACTTGGGATGTGGTAGATGAGACACGATACAATGGATCAAACCTTAAAAACCTTCTCGAATCAGGTCTACTACAATAAATAATGATAGTGTCTTACCTGATGTTCAAATTTTTTAATCTTCGATACCTAATTTTAGTTTTTCCAGACGTAGACAAATGGTGGAGGGATGAATTCGATAACAAGCTTACTTTTCTGAAGATGATCCAATCAAATAATGGCTTCAGTCATTTGCTGTAGAAACTTGAACTCAGTGCTACTACAGTTTCCCAAAGGGACTAAGAAACTTGTATCCAACTTCACAAACAGTGTCGAAGTCCAATGGTCTTCAATTGGTGAACAACCCATATGGCATCAGAGACATGTCCCTTCTAAAGCAAACACCTCTTCAAAGCTTTGTCTATATATTATTGTACACATTTGTTCCTTTCTCTTCCCAAAGAAACCCGATAATCTCCCATCTTCAAGATTTTCCTGAATTTTCTCGTTCTCTCTCCAATCACCATCCCTTTCTTGGTTCAACTTTCTGTTGACCGTAACATACATCACAAGCAAGTTCCACTACTGTTATGGGACTGATGGCTCCATCAAGAAACCTACCAATTTGCCTCAAAGTTGCAATATCTGTTGCTTTCATCGTTCCCGTCATCACAATTTCACATCCGAAATCAGGTAAAACAGAATAAAAGAACATATTTGAACAAGAAACTGTTATAACTCCTAAACCCTCAGTGACATCGAATTATTCAAACTGGGTTGTCTCTCTAACCATGGAGCTTTTTTTGTCATGTCTTTTCTTCTAGATATATAAGAACTACCCTCCATGCCAGCTTTGTGGAGATTTCAAGCTGTTCTTTGGAAATTGTTATCTTTTCTTCTTTCTCTAAGCATTAGTATGTTGATTTCGTTTTGTCTTCTTCCTATCAGTTCATGGCTCACTGTCTTCAAGCAACAGTGAAATCTTGCAGCAAAGGAAAAGAACGGTTTTGGGTTCAAGACCACCAAATTGCGTAAACAGGTGCATGAATTGCCAGCCTTGCTTGGCTACCCTCGTCGTCACTTCTCGTCATAAAAAGGGCTTCTCTTTAGAAGGATCAGGTCATGGAGATGATGATAGTTATTATCTTCTGTTATGGAAATGCAGGTGTGGAAATAAGCTCTATCAGCCTTAATATCTATATATACCGGACCAATTTCTGTTTATAGGTATCAGTCTTCTGATGTAGGTTTTAGCAGAAACTTCCCATTTAGTGTCTTCTCTTTTCCGTTTAGTCCTGTAAGCAATAATAATAGGATGAGAGGTTAATCATTAGCTGTGACATATTTTTTTCTGCTTTGCTGTCATATTTACTGGTTTTTAATGCTCAGAAGTCATGGCTCAGTCTCGTAGAGGTTTATAATATGCATATATCAAAATGTGACAAGACTCTTCTCTGTCACTCTTGTACAAAATAACATTTTTTATCAGATGCAACCAAACCAAACATGGAAATATCAAGTTCCCATCCCATCACTTGTTGATGTTTCCAGGACAGTGATAATACATGGAAACAGTGACCTTTTTGGACAAGACATGGTAAGTGTTATATTTGGCGCAAACATGTAAGGTGGATGGATTAAAAACTTGAAATTATGAAGTACCTGCATACTTCTTTTAGTTTTTACACATTCAGGAATCGCTTGTGTCCACTGGTAAACTCACGAGCTTCATTCTTACATCAATTCCCTGTTTCAGGCGTAGGTTTCCAAGGATTAAGAGATGACAATAGATCCGGCTCGACTTTTTTTTCACGGTTCAAGTAACAAACTGTTCTAGAATTGAGATTTTAGTGGTACTGTCTAATATCTTCCTGCAAGATTAAACGAATTGGAACACATGAAATGAAATAACACGGGGCCCGTCTAGTTCTGAAAAATGGTTTTTCCATTTTGTAAGAGTGAGAATTTAGATAGAATTGAATCCCACCTGAAACTAGAGGGAGAAAGACACAAAGAAGTTCGATTCATAAAATATCAATTAGTTTATAATTACATTACTCTGCATTGTTGTAATAATTTATAGAGATAATAGATTAATCAAAATGTCTAATTTTAAAATTTTATTAAATTAACTAACATTGAAATTTGAAATATTAAAAATCTGTTTATAAAATCAAAATCATTTTTGTAAATATAAATAGTCAATAATTAAAATATATGCCAATTAAATATCTATAACTACAATATTAAAATTATATGTAACCAGTGGCGAAGCCAGAAATTTGTTTCAGGGAAGGCAATGTATCCAATCCAGGGGGCAATGTATCCAATCCACCATGAGCATTTGCATATCTTCTATTCTTCTTTAATAAAAAAAAATTTGAGGGTGGGCAAAAGGTAGCTTCGCTACTGTATGTAACTAATATCAAAATATTCTTAATTCTTAATTCCTTTAGTTATTTTCAAATTTGTACAGTAAATATCATATAATATTTTTATTTATAAAATAAAAATATTTGTAAATATTAAAGAAAATGCTAAAATGATATATTTAGTAATTTTCACAACAACAATAACAATAACGCCCATTTCAAATCTCTCTCAAGCGTGGAGTTAGGAAATGTCTAATAGTGCACAATCTTATCCCTAACTAAAGTTATATTTAATAATTTAAAATATTTATATAATTTTTTAATAACCTTTTACAATAAATTCACGTGTATGATAATATTTGTATTTGGCGATGAAAATAAAATAACATATATGAAAATATTACTGATTCTTAATGTTACTGTTATTTAAGGCATTCATTTATGATATATTATGAAAAAAACTACTATTTGTTAAAATATATTATAAAAATATTTATAAATGTGTCATATTTATTATAAATATAAACAGTAAAGTTATTATAAATACAACCTATATGTCATATATGATGTAAAAAAAGTGAATTTAATTTTAAATTTATCATATTAAACTTTTAATATAATGATTAAAATATAATATAAAAGTAAAAAAATGCAATTGACTTCAAAATACTAAGTATTTTAAACATTGTTATAATTATTTTATATTATAAAAGTATATTAAACATTTTAGTTATGTATTTTAAAGTTATAATACAAGACTTTTAATATTTTAATATTTTCATCAAAATTATACACTAAAATTATAAATTATATATATTTAGTAATTAATTAATTAAAATTTTCCTTATTGAAATGTTTGCATTTTTACAACTATACAGTGTAGGCAAACGATGGGATTCTTCTCTAACGTTTCCCGTAAAGTTTAAGATACCTCGTGTCATTATCTTCAACACTAATCTGCATGGCAACCCTTGTTTTGCTTTAAAATATTGACAAAATTAAAAAATATAATATTTATTATTATTATTATTATTATTATTATTATTATTATTTGTTTGTAAATATATTTATAATTAGATGATTGTTAGTATTTAGTATTTTTAATTATATGTTATTTCAAATTAATTGATATTAATTAAATTTCAAATAATTTTTTCAGAAAAAGCGTTAATAAGAAATTTAACTATAACTAATCAAATATGCAAACTATTACCTATAATAATTATATATCAACAATTATTTGATTCATAAGAATAAAATATAATATATTTGAAATTTATAAAAATAGTAATGAGTTTAATTCTAATTTATATAATTATACATAATTCATCTGATTTCAACTTTAAATTACCGTATTATTTCCATAAGTTAAGTAAAATAGTTACTTTGTAAATTAATAAACGATTTAATACCAACTAATAGTTAACAAAAATGTCATCTTTACAGTTAAGGGTGTCTATCCTAATTTTATTCATAAATACTTGGTTAAGAGTCAGGTAAAATAGATTGTTTAAATCATACGCCAATCAAATGTATATGAAGTAGAAAATTATAGAATAAGAAATCGTGTATAAATTATGGAGATATTTGAGTTTTGGGAGTAAAATATTTAACTCTTAATTAAATAAATATCAAAATTACATATTATTAAAGATTATAACAGAATTACATGATTATATCTAAAAATTTAATTAAATTTTGTGTTAAACTCAAACTAAAGAATAGAACTTATATTATTATCACTAACTCTTCACTAATCATGATTTGCTTTAAAGTGTTTGACAAAGAGCTTGTAAATATAAATTTCAAATTGCCAAAATATTCAATTTTAGGTGTCCTTATTTTTTGAAAAAGACAAGAAGAGAATCAACAAGAAAGAAGGGTTCACATTCTCTTCTTCTATTAGCCTATTCTAACCCTATTTTTGTCCCAATATATTGCCATTTTATGTCTAAATGTACGTGACCGCGAGATAGGTTAAAACAGGACAATAGAACATATAGTTAGTCCTAAGGTTTTTAATAAAATAAAATATAACGAAATGATTTATAATAAAATAAAATATAAATAAACGTAATATTAAAAAATTGTTGTTTATGATATTAGTATGTAGTGGGAGCTTTATTACGTGCCCCAGATCGACATAAAAGGATTAGAAATGAAAGTAATGCGGAATACCGGAATTTCGGTTCCATCTCTGATTCTAAGCTCCGAACAATTCTGAATCTCCGGGAGCCTTTAGCGGAAAGTGCTCACCGACTTAGAGGCAAGACCTTTCTACAGTTTTCTCAAATCCCGAGCTTCCTTAACGGGTCATGAATCTTATGCTCGTGGATCAGCTTCTTGAGTAACCGCATGAGACCTTCTTGAGTAATCGCATGAGATCTTACCTTTATATAGTTTTTAAATCGGGCTTCTCTATCACAAGATCGATATAGACCCGATCTACACTAATCAGGACCCATTTTTCACTCGGACTTCGACCCATTAATCTAGTTCATTTATTGAGTCACTTTAATATTTCTATCCAGATCAAATGACGTAACTTAACCAATAATTTATTTAAAAATCAAAATTACAATTAATATTAATCCAACTTTACGAGACATTAACAAAATTGCATAAAAATGTCTTACATATGATAGATGGAAGAATTCAAAATTTGATATAATAAAATGTTATTTTTCATTTTTTTTCATTTCATCCTAAACACTCTCAAATAAAAAGTAACTTATTTTTATTATATACGGTAAAATGAGATTTGATATAAAACTTTTTATTTTCGTCGTATTCTTTTCTATTTTATTATAAACTTCTTTTTTTAATAATAGAATAATATTTAATTTTATTTCATTCCATTAATAAATAATCCTGCTTAAAATAAATTCACTTTCTATTTTCCAACCACATATTTACATGTCTATTTATTGCTTTAACTTCCCAAAGAAAAGAACACATGCAACCCAGTGACAAACTCTCCATCTTTGCTCTAATGGCTATTCCCTCTACTTTGAGCTCAATATCTCCAGTAATCAACTCCAAAGTATCTTATTTATCTTTTCGGATTAATCAAACCCGTCCGTTTCTACCACCTTCTGGAGCGAATCCCAGTTCGCCACATCGGCGGCGGTTGCTCCTCCCTTCTGAGGCCTTGTCCCCTCAACCGTCACCACAAACCGACCCACCTCCTGAAAATAGCTCTAATCGGCTCAAAGGTTCGATCTTTATCGATATTTTAGCTTATAAACTCGTTTTATTTGGGTTTTAATACGAATTCAAGTTGTTAAAAATATTTGTTTAAACGAAATTAAGACCAAAGTTTGTCTTCTTTTGGCGGTTGAGATAGTTTTAAACGGTCAGTTGTTTGGTAGAGTGGTGCTGTATTAGTATTTGGATTGCTTTCTCAAATTTGAAGTTCAAAAGATACAGTTTGGTTGGACTAGTGTCAAATTTGGTACTTGTTGTGCAGCCTATTTTGTTAGAATTAGTTTTTCTAATTATTTCATGGACATATATGGATTAGTTTGATTGTTTTAATGTGGGGAATAGTTATATTTATTTAGGATTTGTATGATTGTTTAAATTCAGTCTTTCTGAGTTTTTGAGAGGAAGATAACTAAAGATTTGAACTTTGGCCTATTTGCATTAGAAGAGCCTATTTTTTTTACTTGGATAGGTGATGCATATAGGAATATGGCTGTTCTCTTATGAATTTTATCCCGGTGCAGGTGTTGTTGTATCCATGTCCAGGCTTCAGGATCGCGTTCAAATCTTCTTGGCTGTTCTTTTTTGGATGTCCCTGTTCTTCTGGGCTTCTGTCTGGGATAAAAGGAATACTGGCCGCGGTAGGTTAAACAAAGGATCTCGATTTAGAAGATGAAGTAGTAAGCATTTGACCTGTGTATATGCATACATGCTATTGTTAGATGTAGTGGTTGGTAGTTAGATATAAATGGCAAAATGCAAAACACTATATAGGTGCTTATTGTAATCTTGTTCTTTGTACCAAATCAAATTGAAAATTGTTGAAATGAACGAGTTTCAAGTGGAATTTCCACATTCAGGATAGCATATGGAAAAGAAAACTGCCCTTCTCTGGAGACTGTTTATGTGATTCAGGTATAGCAAAGAAAGAGACGCACTTTGTAGCCTTCCTTGAGGATGATTTACTATCTTTTCATGTCTTCTCAATCGATTACGTGCCTAGGTTTTGATGGAATATAGAAAACTATTTATTAGATTGCTGCAAGTTGGGTTGCTCCAACTGCAGATCTTTAGCCTTGATCTCACATGATCATCATTATTTTATGAAGACATGTATTCATTCTTTCAAATGAGCCTATACAATCTCATAGACAAATTGCATAAACATTAATCTGAATGTTATTGAAGAAGAAAGGTATATGTTAATTTGAAAGAACGCATTCTTAAGAATATACCATTCATTACAAGTTTTAAAGAGTTCATGACCATCTGATTTGATAAGGGGCTGAATTCTCAGTGCAACTAGAGCTGGGGGTTCACTCAAAGAAAAGAACTTCTATGAAACCGCTTGTATTGCGACATAACAAATACCTGAAATTTTGATGGTCTCCTAAACACGAAAATGTTTTGTTCTTTCCGAATGCATGTCCTACACAACCTCATCTTTTGTTTTTAATGACCACAGGGATTTCCATCATTTATTAACATTATTTTCTGAAAGCACTAAGAAGTCATTAAAGTGATACATGATGCTACTCCTTGCACCAATCAATAATAGGCCTCTTAGTAAAATGATGGTAAGAAATAACATCTGAGTTTATGTTATAAATCATTACTCTATCAGTATTGGCTTGGTTACATTTTGCTTTTCCATCCTTCTGTTCATAATGATTTCCTGACCTTAGAAGATCATGTTGACTGAAACAAAAAAAATGTTTTATAGTTAAGTTATTGACTGGGGAGAAAGTATATATGCAAGCATGCAAGTTTACTTCTTTCCAAGTGCAAAATGGTAGGCTATACAAAACTTCCGAGGATGAAGTGTTCTTATTCAAGAATAAAGTACTCATGGAAAAATTAACATGAAAGGAAAAGCTCTAAGCCTATACTTTAATATCATCTTTGATCAGACCATCTAAAGCAATCACCTTCAATTCCATACTAGGTTTGCAGTCTATAGCAACACTTGTGATTGTCTCGTTTAGTGCCACATAACACACACATACAAAAGCACCATCAGTTTGGCTTCTACATCGAAGTCTCGAAGAAGGGGGCAACATGGGTTGGCATACGAGATGGACAGTAATGTATCTTTTGCTTGTTTCCTTTCTAGCAAGAAATGAAGGCCGTCCATTTCTTAAGCTATATTTGGTAAATAATACTCTAGAACTCTGTTGGTCCTACTGATGGCCTATGATCAGTATCTCTAGAGGCTGCCTGACTTGATATGGACACCTCTTTGCAATGAAAAAACCCATGGAGTATTTGAATGCTTTTGATTTCATCTGCTTGTTTGTTTCATTAGACTTCCCTGTTACTTCTAGTACACACTTAGCACTTGGATTTCTCAACTTTGGAGGTTTTACAATGTTCTTTGACCTTGTGCTTCATAAACACGTTTTGAAGCTTTATCTTGAATTGTAATATCCAGGCTTATAGATGAATTGTGTGTGATGATCTTTATTAACTTGTTCCCATAAGCATGCTCTATGGAGCTCTTCGACCCCTATCTTAAACTCATGGCTTCCTCACCCTAATGACTCCTCACATGAGCTGCTTCAAACTATCCAGACGACATAAAAAATCTCTTCAACAGGATCCTTGCATTCTCTAACGTTCTTTTCATGAGGCAACCAAGAAAATCACCATCCAGGCTTTGCAAGGAAACAGCCTTCAGAATACCAAGAAGAGTAGACCATTAGTACCACCTCACAGCAACAAAATGGAACCAAAGAAACACGGTGGTGATCAAGAAAATGAACAAGAACGTAGTTCAACAATCCAAAAACTATTTTCAACTTCTGGTTTGGGAGAAAGAGTAGTAAAGAAAGATGATGAAGATGAAAGATGTACACTGCAGACACTGGTAGATAGTGGAGTTGGTAGTCAAGGTGGTGGCAGAAGATTTGGAGGTGGTGGTGCTATGGTGGTGATGAATAAGACCTGTTCAGGCGTGATAGTACTGATGAATATTACCAGAAATGGATTGAAGTGAATCTTGGCATTTGCACTTCTACTTGGCAAGTAAGCAAAGGTTTGAAAGAGGTATAAATATGTTAGCCAACCATGAAATTTATTAACTTTCTAGTTCTTGATCTTAGGCATTTATAATTGATCAAACATCCTTATTCTCTTTCTTGTTACATACTTCTCTATGACATGCAAAACCCTTATGTTAGCATCCTTTTGAAACTGGAAAAAGTTCAAGAATTTTGCTGTCATAATTGATCCTAAAGATTTCCCTCTTTTGATTGTGCCCTCAGCTATATCTTGGCTTCATTTGCTATAATTCTTTGGTATCCTGAAGAAGATGAAAATGACAATGAAGAGACCTGACAAAAACTCACCCCAGTGGTCGAACTCTACCTAGTCTTTTTGAACGGAAATCCTTACTACACTCTTTTACATGGAGCTTCTTAATGTCTGCTGCAAGGGGTTGCTGAAATATAGTACTTTTCTGATGTGAACTTGGTGTCATTTTGATAGACCCAAGACAACTCAGAATAATATTTACAGATATAGTAAATATATATATATATACATATATACATATATGAGGTTAGTTACGGGGAGGGGGCTAACAACCTCATGATTGGTTGTCAGCTAACCGAATCTGTTATTTCTAACAGATTCTTAGTATAAATAAGCAGTAGATGTGAGGAGCGAGGATATTGCGTATATTGTTGAGTGAGAGTGTGAGCCGTAGGCTGGAGGTCCTGGTCCTCGAAACTAGTTTATCGTTTGTATTCCTTTACAGAAATCTATAGCAAATACATATTTTTCCTTATTTGTTTTCTGGATTCTATCACTGGTATCAGAGCAAGGATCCTAACAATGGCTAACAAGAAGGGAGATAATCGGATGGATGGGCTAGAGAAGGAAATCGAGAACTTACGTGATGTTTTTCAGAAAAGTTTTGAGCTGATGAGGGAGGAATGGAGACTGGAGAAGGAAGAGGTGCAAAGAAACTGGGAGCGATCACAGTCGGAGATGCAGGAGTTGCGTGAAATGCTGACGATGTTAGTGAGTCACAGAGAAGCCGGCAAAAGTGGAGAGTCGTCGGGTAATCACCGAAAGGAGGGAGAGGCGCGGGTGGACAAGGGAAAAGGGCCGATGGAACCTGGCGGGAGTCGTGGGCCAACGTCGGTGGTCGAATCAAGGGGGGAGTTCTGGCGACACTCACCCGACAAGGAGGGTCGGACGGAGTATCCACCGGAGTACGGGTGGAACAACCCGACTCAACCGGAGCCATTCCGAGGGTGGGCGCGTCAGGCAGGGAATCGACGTGGGCCACCGGGGGGAGGCGAGCGGGAACCTGAGCTGCCGAGGGAGGAATGGGGAGGCTACACCGAGGATCCACCACCGGGTTATGTGCGACCCGGAGAGCCTCGACGGGACTGCCGAACTAGGCAGGTGGAAATGCCGGTATTTGATGGAGATGATCCGGATGGGTGGATTTATAAGGTGGAGCGATTTTTTTCAGTGGGCAGATTCAATGAGAGGGAGAAAATGGAGTTGGTATCCCTTATCATGGAGAAGAGAGCGTTGGCATGGTTTCAATGGGTGGAGGGCAAAAGACCGATCAGAGATTGGGAGGAATGTAAGGAACTGCTTGTAAAAAAATTCAGACCCATCCAAGAGGGGATTCCATGTCAGCGACTGTTGGCCATTAAACAGACGGGCTTCGAAGACGACTATGTTTGCCGATTTGAAGAGCTAGCTGCTCCTTTACCTGACTTGCCCGATGAAGTGCTGGAGAGTACGTTCTTGAATGGAGTGTCGAAGGAGATCAGAGTGGAGCTTCTAATTGCTAATCCCAGAAGTTTGGGTCGAATGATGTCGTTGGCTCAACAAATTGAAGAAAAAAAAAATACTGGGGCAAAACAAA
>JAOQMR010000005.1:5321703-5332472 GCA_027563865.1 Erythroxylum pelleterianum
AGGTGGATGTAGATCTCTATCAATGCATCCCCCCTGGAAAGTCACCTTGTCCTCAAGGTGAAAAGAAGGAAATTGCTCAGCGAGCAAATCATAATTTTCCTAGCTAGCTTCTTCAAACGGATGATCTGCCCATTGAACTAAGAGTTCCAAAGTAGGAAGACCACCTTCTTTAATCCAGCGATGGGAAATGATCTTGGCAGGTGACAAAAGAAGCTCCCAATTTGAATTAAGAGGGAGATGAGCTGGTGGTGAAGTTGGAACTTGTCCTCTAGCAGGTCGTAATAAAGAAACGTGAAAAATAGGGTGGATTTTGGAGGAGGCAGGAAGTTCTAACTCCTATGCATCTGGTCCAATGCGACGAACCACCTTATAAGGGCCAAAGAATCGTGGGGAGAGTTTCTCATACCTTCTCCTAGGAAGAGAATGTTGACGAAAAGGTTGGAGGCGTAAGAAAACAGAATCTCCCACATTGAATTGCAACTCTCTTCTCTTAGAGTCAGCTTGGGCCTTCATTCTGGACTGAGCTTTTAGCAGGTTTCCTTTCAACAATTTGAGCATATCATCACGTGCAGTGAGTTGTTCTTCGAGTTCACCAATACGGGTTTCTCCTTGGACAAATGGATGAAGGGCTGGTGGGTCTCGTCCATAAACTATTTTAAACGGAGTAGTTCCTGCTGAAGAGTGAAAACTTGTGTTAAAAGCGTATTCTGCCCAGGAAAGAAATTTACTCCAGTTATGAGGTTGTTCATGAGCAAAACATCTTAGATAGGCTTCTAGACATCGGTTAACCACTTCGGTTTGTCCATCGGTTTGTGGATGTTAAGCAGTGCCCATTCTTAATTGTGTGTGGCTCAACCTGAAAAGTTCTTGCCAAAATGCACCGAGGAAAATGACATCTCGATCAGAAAGTATTGACCTTGGGATGCCATGAAGTCTCACGACCTCTCTGCAAAAAATGTTAGCAATAATCTTCACAGTAAACGGATGAGACAAAGGTATAAAATGTGAATATTTGCTGAGACGATCTACAACCACCAATATTGTGTCAAACCCACCAGATTTAGGAAGACCAAGAATGATCATGGATATATCTTCTCAGATTTGGTTTGGTACTGGCAGGGGTTGCAAGAGCCCAGCAGGCGCCAAGGTTTGGTATTTGTTTTGCTGACATACTAAACAATTTTGAACAAATATTCTGACATCCTTTTTCATACTAGGCCAGAAAAAATTAGAAGAGAGTCTTTGTAGAGTTTTCAAGTAACCCCCATGTCCAGCCGCTGGTGGAGTATGTGATTCAGCCAATAATTTTTCACGGAGAGGACTATCAGGAATTACCAACCTATGTTTGTAGTAGAGTTTCTTGTCTACCTCTTGGAAGTTAGGATTTTGATTCTCACCTGAGTGTAAGGATCTTGTTGGAGAGCCACTTGGAGGTCCAAAAAATCAAGAGAAACTGGAAGAGCCAATGCCAAGAAATCTGCATGTTGTGGATGTCTAGAAAGAGAGTCAGCTCCCTTATTTTCCTTACCCGCCTTATACTTGATAGAGAAATCGAATGGCATTAACTTCATGAGGAGCCTCTGTTGCATATGGGTAGTAATTCGCTGGCTGAGCAAATATTTAAGGCTGTAATGGTCTGTAGTCACAAAGAAATGCCGCCCTAATAAATAATGCTTCCACTTCTTAAGGGCGAGAACAAGTGCAAGTAGCTCTTGTTCATATGCTGATTTCAGTCGATTTGAGAAGGAAAACCCTTTACTGAAGTAAGCAATTGGATGTCCATGTTGAAGAAGAATGGCTCCAATACCCTCGACTGACGCATCGCACTCTACTGTAAACGGTTGATTGAAGTCCGGCAATTGTAATACTGGAACAGTGGTTAAAGCTTGCTTGAGATGTTGAAAAGCAATGTCAGCTGCAGAAGACCATTTGAACCCATTTTTCCCAGTCAGAACAGTGAGGGGTCGTGCGATGATCCCATAATTTTTCACAAATCTTCGGTAGTACCCTGTCAACCCCAAAAATCCACGTAGTTCCTTCACATTTGAGGGAACTGGCCAATCCATAACAGCTTGTATTTTCTCCTGATCAACTCCAACTCCTTGGGATGATACCACCTGACCCAGGAAAGAAATTTGGTTTTGGGCAAACAGACATTTGGAAGCTTTTGCAAAAAATTGATGATCCTGGAGGAGTCTAAGGGCCATCTGAAGATGGTTAAAGTGTTGTTGGGGAGTTTTGCTATATATTAAGATATCGTCAAAGAAGACTAGGATAAATTTTCGAAGGTAGGGCCTGAAAAGATCGTTCATTATAGCTTGGAAGGTAGAAGGGGTAATTGTAAGGCCAAATGGCATGACCAAGAATTCGTAGTGGCCAGAATGAGTTCGAAAGGCAGTTTTGGGTATGTCGGTAGGGTTGACGCGAATCTGATGGTAACCAGATCGCAGGTCGATTTTAAAAAAAATGGAGGCACTGTGTAATTCATCAAGAAGCTCATCGATGTTCGGGATAGGATATTTGTCAGGAATGGTAATCTGATTGAGGTTCTGATAGTCAACACACATACGCCAAGAATTATCCTTCTTCTTGACTAGAATAACAGGACTGGCGAATGGACTAGAACTGGGGCTAATGAAACCTGATTGCAACAAATTAGAAACTTGTGTTTCAATCTCTGATTTTGGAAATAGGGGTAACGGTAAGGTCTGATATTTGGTGGTTTAGAGTTTGGAAGTAGGGGAATGGAATGAGTATGGTTACGGAAAGGAGGAAGGGTAGTTGGCTCCTGAAAAATAGCTTCAAAACTCATCAGTAGAGATTGAATATTCAGATTGGGGTCAAGAAGAATACCAGATTTTCCACTCTGTTTGGAGATGTATTGAAACGTGGCTTCTGTGGAAACTTTGTGAGGAACCCCTTGAAGCTTATATCGCTTCCCATTCAGACTAAAGATCAAAAACATTTCGTTCTAGTTTGCCTAGACAGTCTTCAAGGATGCAAGCCATTGAATTCCAAAGATCAAGTCGGCAACCCCAATTGAGAAGGGACAAAAATCTTGAGTAATAGTCAAACCGGGTAGCTGCACAGAGATATCGCGGCAAATCCTATTGTAGCGAGTCACTTCACAATTCCAATTTGAACCCCAAAAGAAGATATAAATTGAACAGGAAGAGCAAGTTCCTTAACCAACTTCTCAGCCACGAAATGCGTTGAACCACTGTTTATTAAAATGAGGACTGACTTTTTGCCTATTGTGCCCTGTAGCTTCATCGTGGTACCCGCAGTCATCGCTAAGTCCGGGTCCACATCGTCACCATCTAGCTCACTATCGTCGTTGCCTTCATTTGATTTTCCAGTTGAATCTTCACCCTCCGTGAGTTCCATTAAAGAAAATGAAGTTGGCTTGCACCTATGTCCTGGAGCAAATTTGGCGTTACATCTGAAACAGAGCCCTTTGACTATCCGATTATGCCTTTCTGCCTCCCATGGACGAGCTTGGGTGGTTGCAGAAGTGACTGGGTTGTGGGTTCTAGAATCGTGTGGAGATGGTATAGGGCTGTTACTTTTTGCGGTAGTGGATAAATGGGTAAGGGGAGTATTGCGCACGTGTGTAGTCAAATGGGGTCCTTTGGTTGTGCGGCTGGTGTTTAATTTGGCTTCAAATTCAAGTGCAAGGCTCATGGCTTTGTAAATGGTTCTGGGTTTGTGAATTCGGACATCAACTTTAAGTTCTTCTTTCAGCCCATTCAAAAAGACCCCTAAGAGACAATGTTCAGGCCAATTCTTAACACGAGATGATCGCCTCACAAATTCTTGTCGTTATTCACGAATCGATCCGGTTTGCTTGATGTTACAAAGAAATTCATCTGGATTTTGGAATTCAGCAGGGCCAAAATTTTCGTTAAATGCTTTGATTAAATCCTCCCAATATAATATTGTTCTGTCACTGTTGATCCATGCAAAAAGATCAAGGGCATCGCCTTCTAGATACATGGCGGCAACATCTACTTTTTGGTCTTCAGGAGTTTGGTAGCAGCGGATACTACTTTCGTGTTGCTAAGATAGTTAATGAGAGATTAGCTTTGGGGTTCATCATGTGTCATTGATATGTCATTCGATTGGTCTTCTGCATTTCAACCAAAATCTAAATATTTGTTTGCTGCTATTGGTGGTGTTGGTTTCACGCATTTGTTGAATTTTACCATCTTTATAGGATATCTTTTTGCGTTTTCATTCAATAGTTGATAAGCAGTATATTATAAAACATTAGTGTTTTAGGAGGGTTTGTCTTCTGATTTTTCTAGAAGTACAGATTGTTTTGCAGATTTTCCACTTTGTTTTATCGACTTACTGCAGTGTCTATTGATGCCATTTTTACAGCAAGGCCCATAATTTTGTTGATAACTTTATACTTCTTGTAACTTCATGCTTGCCATCTTTCTCTCTGTAAATGGTGTACACTTTGTGTTTTGATTCTTGAGTTTGGTTTCAGTATTTGTGGTGAAGAAATTGGAAAAAATGAGTATCTGTTTGTTTTTTCTGTGTTGTTGTACAAGTTCCAACTAATTTTTAGCTTTCGAATTCCTTGCCCTATTCTCAAGCTTTCCTCTTTTGCTTTTCTGGTAACTATCACAAACTGTGGTTGTAAAATTGTACATCTTGAATCATAACTGGTCCTTTTGATTTTTGCAACGAATTGCAGTTTTCTTTTTTATGGGATTTAACTATTCCTGTCATTCCTCCTATTCCCTAACCTTTGGATTGTTTAGTCACAGTATGTTTGCTATTGTTTTTCATTCTCTCCTTACCCCTAATGGTCTCCACTGTTTGTTGAATCCATATTTTCTGTTAGTCTTTTGTCTCAATGAGTTTTGTAGCATAAAAAAGGTGATATCTTATGTTCAAAGTAGGTGCAGTGAGGCTTTATAGGTGGAGTTGATTATTACTTCATTACTTCCATTATTGCCTACCATGATTATGGAATATACCTTTTTAATTTGTTGTCAGTAACTTTAAGAGAACTTTGTAGGTGCAACACATTTGGCAGACATTGAAGACATTCGAGTTAATATACTAAATTCCTTCACCTTGCATTGTATATCAGAAATTATCTGAATCCATAATTGTAGAATAAGTATGCGAGTTTGCTCCTGAAAAGTATAATTTAGACACGCCATATAGTGAATGCCTGAATGGAAGAGATTGTGATGATAGTTTCCATCTCTTTTCTAATTTATTGAGACTTTGTCCTACAATGTTAAGCTAGCACAGCCCTATATTTTCCTGATGCATTTGGGATTTTACTACTTTAAGTACATCTGAAGTGCTCAGGGAGGAGTCAAACCGTAGTTGATAAGGAAGGGACTTTCAGTGAAAGGTTCCATCTCCCATCTAGCTCTATTGCCTTATTTTATTGGTTATTTACATGAAGTTCTTTATGCTTCAATAAATTGAGTATGATTCTCACAAACACAGGCTTCAATAAATTGTGTGGTTACTATGCATAGTTCTCATTGTCTGACACATTTATCAATCTGTACTTTGCAGTTCTATCCTAAGAGAGGAGGGACGCCAAGGAAGAGTGAAATTACGTTCATAGCTCCAACTGGTGAAGAAATTAATACCAGGAAACAATTGGAGCAATACCTGAAAGCTCATCCTGGAAATCCACCAATCTCAGAGTTTGATTGGGGTACGGGAGAGACCCCAAGGAGATCAGCAAGAATCAGTCAGAAGGCAAAGACCACTCCGACACCAGAAAAGGAGCCAGCGAAGAAGCGTTCCCGGAAATCATCTGGCTCAAAGAAGGAGAATAAGGAGACGGAATCTGCTCCTGAAGAATCTGAGGGTGAGAAAGATATAAAAATGAAAGATGCTGAGGGAACTCTGAAACAAAATGCAGAGGCTGAGAAAGGAGAAGATAAGGAACCTGATGAAGGGAAGGAAAACGAAGATGCCACCAAGGAAAAACCTTCTAGTGAAGAAGTTAAGAAGGATTCAGAGATCACTGAGGATATTGCTCGAGGAAAGGGTGCAGAAGATACTGAAGTCAAAGGTGATGCAATGGAAGTTGAAATGCAAGAAGATACTGAAGCAGAACTGAAGGACAAACCAGCTGAAGAAACCAACTCAGGTGGAGTCGCTGAGAATGGAAATAAGAAGGATGAAGACTTAGTCGGTGAGGTGCCACAAACTGAGGCAGAGAAGAACGCTCCAGATGGTGAAAAGAACATCCCAGGTACTGTGACTGTGGAAGCAAATGAGGGGCCAGATAAAAATAATTCTGACATCCCAGTTACTGTGACTGTGGAAGCAAATGAGGGACCAGATAAAAATAATTCAAACGGAAGTGTTGCGGCACCTGAGGAAGAGACCAAAGACAAACCTGAAGGCATAGATGGGCAAGCAAAGACTCTGGATGGAATTGCGGAAAATGGTAAAGTTAATCAAGTTGGGCTAAGTGATGCTCCAAAGCATCCAGCTCCTCCTACCGTTAGCTGCTAATATCCTGTACTATTGTTCATGATCCATAGTGTTCTACCAACCATTTGGATTTCTTGGATAACTGTAGCTTTTAATCGTAGTTTTCACAGATAGATTCGATTGTATGCTAAATTTAATATGTGGAGGGAAGTTAGCCTGTCCTCCACTAGAGTTTAGGTTGTAGTAGCTTTGGCTTTTGTTGCATTGTGCAGGAGCTTAAGTCTCTTTTAACTCCAGAAATTTTCTGAAACGCCTGTTGTCAGTAACTAAGACTATTTATGTTCTTGTTCTGTTTAGCTTACCATGTATTACCTTTGAACCTTGTGACGTTGAATGTCCACTTTACAGGCTGTGGTGTTTTATCTGACCATGATCTGGTACAAAGTCCAAAAGTGAAAAGACATTATTTCTTGAGCTGCGTTTAATTTCATAGGAGATTGCAGGGTTTAAGCTTCGTCAGTTCAAACCGAAAACCAGTCCGTAGGCAATGTCCTTAATGATCCTAAGAATCTTGTTTGGTTTATTCAGTCTCACGTCAGTTTCTTTAAGCTTTTCTTTCTCATCAAACAAGAGAGAAAGATTTAAACATAACCAGTGGAATGTCCAGAAAACAGTACTTTAATGAATTAATGAACTATCTGGATTCTGGAGGGTCCCCCAACCGTCCAAACCTTTCCACATCAAGATTAAGCTGTTGATTACCTCTGCCCTCAATCCAGTACGCATCATAAATGCCTCTATCGCATCCATTATCTACCTTTCTTCCTAACTGAAGCTCATTATCCAAGTAAAGGATATATCAGAAAGACTTTATTCTTTTGCAATTCATTCTTTTATAACAGTAGAAAGACTTCATAGTTGGCCTTTCTCGACAGTGAAAATACCTTTGAGGAAGAGAAACCAGCGTGAAAAGAAGGGATAGAGGTAGCCTGATAACAATATTAGGAAGAGTAAGCAAAAAGGTGAACTTTGAGAGTAAAGTAAAGAATCTAATACCAAGTCTCCTGAAAGTTATCTTTCTTCTATGGACCAAGGCTAAGAATCTCTTTATAACTGATTTTAACCGAAGGCTAGGAATCTTTTTCCAATATTTCCTTGGAGGTGGTCTTAATGGCATACCTCTGGAACAAGAATTGCATTATCATCCAAAGGGTTGTTCCTTTTAACACTTTCGATTTACAAAAGACCGGAACATACTTCTTTTCTGCAAACGGAATGCAGTTTCCTCGATAATCTGTCCACCAGAGATATGGGTTTCTCTTCTTTCTTCCTCTGGCTCCTCCTCATCTTTTCGATCACTTCCTCAAATGGTATGCACTTCTTACCTTTCTCCTTGATTTTGATACTATGAAATGCTTATTGACATGCTTTATGTACATGGCGCAGATAAGATTTCAGTCTCAGTTTATTGAGCTATATACCTACGAGACTTGGTTCATTAGTTATTATGTAGACTAATCCATTAGTATTGTATTGTTGCTTTCCCTGCAGTTTTCGTAGTGCAGGGTTTCAAAGGTACATATGGAGTAAATTATGGTAGGATAGCAAATAATTTACCTTCACCAGAAAACGTGGCAAAACTCCTGAGAGCCTGCAAGATAAAGAATATAAGAATTTATGATGCTGATCATGAAGTCCTCAGGGCCTTTAAAGGGTCAGGTATTGAAATCATAGTTGGACTTCCGAATGAGTATCTGAAGGATATAAGTGTTGGTGAGGATCGTGCAATGAATTGGGTGAAAGAAAATGTGGAGCCATTCCTTCCTGGAACTAGTATCGTTGGAATCGCAGTGGGCAATGAGATCTTGGGGGGTACAGACATCGAGTTATGGGAGGCTCTGTTGCCTGCAGCAAAAAATGTTTATGCTGCACTGCGAAGATTAGGCTTAACCAAAACCATTCAGGTGTCTAGTCCACACTCAGAGGCTGTCTTCGCCAATTCATACCCACCTTCAGCGTGTACCTTCAGGGAAGATGTTGCTCCATACATGAAGCCATTGTTGCAGTTCTTTTGGCAGATTGGTTCTCCATTTTATATTAATGCTTATCC
Source organism: Erythroxylum pelleterianum (assembly GCA_027563865.1). Taxonomy (NCBI): domain Eukaryota; kingdom Viridiplantae; phylum Streptophyta; class Magnoliopsida; order Malpighiales; family Erythroxylaceae; genus Erythroxylum; species Erythroxylum pelleterianum. Next base: position 5,330,240 of record JAOQMR010000005.1, read on the forward strand.
TTTCCTGGCCTACAAGAATGATCCTGAGCACATTGACATTAACTATGCACTTTTCAAGAAAAATGCTGGGATTGTAGATACAAAGACTAATCTGCACTATGATAACATGTTCGAGGCTCAGGTTGATGCAGCTTATGCAGCTCTGGAGAAGGCTGGTTTTCCAAAGATGGAAGTCATAGTTTCTGAAACAGGTTGGGCTTCGCATGGAGACGAAAATGAGGCAGGTGCCACTTTACAGAATGCCAAGACTTACAACTATAATCTGCGTAAACGCCTGGCTAAAAAGAAGGGAACACCCTATAGGCCTAAGGTAGTGGCTAGAGCTTATGTGTTTGCATTGTTCAATGAGAATTCGAAGCCTGGTCCAACTTCTGAGAGGAACTTCGGGTTGTTTAAACCGGATGGAAGCATTGCATATGATATTGGGTTCCATGGACTTGCATCCTCCTCAGGATTTTCGTCTCGTCGTCCATTCAGAGTACGAGTTTCCTGATTACATCTTCCTTCATATGCTAATCTTTAAAGAATAATTAGAAGTAACCAATGTTCTGAAATCTTTTTGGTTTACAGGGTCCTGGGTCGCACCATTGGGCATCGTCTTCCTATTCATTACTCCTGACAAGTTGCCTGGCGGTTCTGCTACTAACTTTAGCTTCATAGTTGATTTCGATTACAAAGTTTCTCATTCCCACGTTCTTGAATTTAACTAAATGTAGTTGTGACACATTGATTTACATACAAATGTATTTCCTATTCTTGAATCATATCAATGATGACCATAAATTGCTGACGCCCTTTTCAAACATCTTCAGCATTTTACCATATATGCTCTCGTGAATGGGCGAGAAGATAACGAAAATGAGCAATTTGTGATATTCGTACCTTTTCTTCCCTCTTGTTTTCACCCTTTACTTATTTTAGTGGAAATCAGGAGATTCCAATTGATTTGATGTTTAAGAATCTATGTTGTTCTTTACCTGATAAAGGTGAATATATCTAATAACAAATCAACCTCTAAGCATTCTAACTATATTTTAATTATAATTGTCATCAATTAATTGCAGTAATTAAGGATATAAACGCAATCCTTAAACTTAAAATTGCAATATCATATTATCTTAATAATCTAATGTGAAAACAAAAGGTTCTAATCAAATGACATACTTAGAGTACTTTTGTGGGATTGCAATAATTAAGGACATACTTATGAATGCAGTATTATGACTCTAATTACAATTGTAATCTGCAATTTAAAACTTTGATAATGTCATATTTTCTTTATAATCTGATGTGAAAGTTAGAAAATTATGTCAAATTACAAATTACAAATTATAATAAAAACCCTTTACTTAACGAATTTAAAGCAGTTTTGTTATGACAATTGCAAGTAATTTCTATTTTTAGAAAGGTAATTAGTGGGGTAATGGGATTGAGTCAATAATGTCTTGATGAGCTCCAACGTGTTTGGTGGAGAACCCACTCGGTGAATGGATCCAGCCCTCGAGTCACCACTTCTTCAACTTGACTTTGCTTCGTATCTCTAAGCCTAGAAAGTGTCAAAGAAGCATTGAATGCTTGCAATAATATATTCAAACTTTGATCAGACTTGAAAGCTCTCTGTGCCTAATTTATGGACTTCTCAGACTTTCAGTTGGTAGAATTTTAACTTCTTGGGCAACATTTTCTTCACAAGGGATGACTCTTATTACTACATTTATCTCAATGATTACTTACCATGTGAGCATTCTTTTTTAAAACAATAGTGATTTACAAATTTTTGTACGGACAACTGTTTTATTTTATTAAACAAATAGATTACATACATAATTTTACATGTTAAGTTTCTGAATTTAATAAGGAGATTTTTTTTCTGTTCAAATATTAAAAAAAAAGCTAAAATTGAACGGTTAATTCATTATAGACCCTGACAAAATCAGAAGGAAGTACTCAAAGACTCTTAATGAAGGATAATAGATTACATCTTTGGCATGTAATCTTTAAAATTTACCAATCATATAATAACATTTCCTGTCTAGAAGTCCTAAGTGTAAGAGATGTAAATCTAGAGAAATATAAAATATAGTTTGAAATTTTGAATGTTCTCTTATGCACAATCTGTTTACAAAAAAGCTATATATACATAACTAAAGATAAGGAAATAGATACAAGATAGGAAGACAACAAATATGGGAAGCTTGGAATGGTAAGAAGCCGTTGGAGACAAATATGAGAA
>JAOQMR010000005.1:5404871-5419375 GCA_027563865.1 Erythroxylum pelleterianum
TCACTACCGGTTGAACCTCTAAACCTTAAACCTTTCCTTCGACCGGTTCGATGTCCGGTCCGATTTTTAAAACATTGAATATTTGTAAGGTTGAGATTAAGCTGTGTTTGAATCCAAATCTTATTTACATTTAAATATAGTTAAACTTGATTTAATTCAAATTAATTAATTTATTATATTCAATTTAAATTTAAATTTTTAATTTGATCAAATATAAATACTCAAACTATTTTATTAATTAGTCATGGTTTACTTTAAGACACCAATATAAATGTAGTTTATAAAGCTCTACAGACACCTTCCCTTTCCTTGTCTTTGTGGTATGGTCACTTGGAGATCTTACCTAGAGAACCGGGGTTCGAGGAACGGTAGAAACGGAAACCCTAGTGATGACTGATGACGACAATGATGATGAGTCACATTCATACAAATAAGGTATTCTAAAATACCTTTTCTTTTTTTCTATTGACCTCAATATTAGTAAAAGCACGCCAATGGTTGCACCATCTTTCCAGCTGCTCGGTGGATATAAACCCTATCGTTTGGGCTTGCCCATCGTCAGGTGTTCGAAGGATGGTAGGAAGAAGAAGAGAAAAGAAGAAATGTGCATAAGAATAAAAGGTATTTCAAAATACCTTATTTTGCTATTCTTTTTTATTGCAAGGTAACAAGGATGAATTTAATCTTAATGTTTTCATGGTAATACAAATAAGACGTCAACATTTTAAAATATTAAAAATTAACTCACAATTTTTAAAATGTTTAAATTCAATTATTTTCAAATAGAAAAATAAATAAAGTAATGTCCCTGTCAATCTTTTGTCCTGTCACTAAAATATTTAAAATGGACCTACAATTTTTGAAATATCTAAATCAACTCTTCAAAGGGCAAAAAAAAAAAAAACAGAAGCAAATAGAGTCACGTCTGTGTCAATCTTTTGTCACTGTATTAATGATATACTGGAAATACATTATTTTAATTTGTTATTCACGTATAGGATTCATAGTTTAACGTATGTATTGTATGAATGAAATATTTACATACAAGTATACGTGTATCCTTTTGATTATGAATCATATAGAACTTGTGAAACTTGTAAAGTTGAAAAATAACCAAATCAACCTTTAATGAAATGATGATAATGGTATTGAAATGTTAAATTTATACATGTGATGTATTGGATGGAATAACAATTCATATAAGGATGATTCTTATTTAATTAGATTACTAATGACTTTATGTGATATAGTTATATGTATTAAATGAAATAATAATTTAAAATTTTGAAAAGTTCAAATTCTTTAAATCTAAGTAAAAATTAAGCATTAAGAATGTTGAAGCACTTCGATAAGTTCATTGTGGTGGGTTTTAAATTTCGATTATCTATAAGAAATAAGATTCTCTAGTGAATACTTTCATTACTGTATTCATAAGAGTATGGATTTATACAAGGAGGAAACTACAATATGAGATATTGTAAGATGCAATAATATTTCTTTTATCGCAATGTCTAGTATAATGACTTACTTTCAATAGTTCCCATTAAATCAATTAGTAAGACTTCATATTAGATATGAAATGATAAGTCTTTGAAATAGTCAAAGTTAATGATTTAAGGATGTAATACTTAGTTGAAGCATATATTACCTATTAATCTTATAACTATATTGGATAATAAAAGTTTACGAGATATCTAAATGGTTGGATATAATCTTACAGACCTATTGAACAAATTGTTTGTTTTAATGTATGCTTATTAGAGAACGGTTCTTAAGATAAGTAATAAGAGTAAGATGAAATTTGAAAGGTTCAAATCTTATGGCAGTACATCCAATTAGAACTAGTGCCTTTATTGTTATATTTGATGTATAGTTGAAAGGCTACAAGATGTTGAAAGATTCACTTTCATGATGAATTCAAAGAGTTTGATTTAGAGATGATTGTGAATTTATCATGTCTACAAGAAAATTAGTGGGAGTATGGTTGTCCTATTCAATAGGAGTATATGGAAACATATTGCTCTTACAGAACACCAATTATAAGTCTCAATAATTCAAAACATAATTGTCCAAGAATAACTCTTGTTGGATATGAAAATGTTAACGACTTAATTATAGGAATTATATCTATAGAGATAGATTGAGCATTGTTGACCTATTCTAATTCAAGTGATAGATTGGACATTGTTGACCTATTCTAATTCAAGTACATAGATAATGTACTAATGATGTTTAGTATTTGAGATATCAGATACTTTTGAAGTATTAAAAATATCCATTACTCTATATGTGAGTTGATATTTGAGTTCAAGATGGTAAGGATATAACTTTAAAAGTAAATCCTAATTAAAATTTATTTACTTATAACAATATCATTTAGGATTGGAAAGGTTCCAATGTAGTAAATGATTGCTAATTAAGTCATAATACATTTTTCATTTAGTGGAAATGATTAATCGAATCAATAAGTTCTTTAGTAAACTTGATATAGTTCCTTGCATTGTTTAAGACAGTAATGTACTATAGAATATTAAACCATTAGGCATGCATAAGGAGCCAATGTCTCATCAAAGATCCAAGAATGTGTTTAGGAAAGTTTTCATAATTATGATGATAATTAATATGGGAGTTGTAAGATTTAAGTAAGTGTTCACTATAGAGAATTTTGTAGAATTCTCTCATTAAGTCATTGTTCTAGCACTAGAATAATAGTCATATGATGATATGGTATGAGATGCTTAAATGATTGGCTTAGTGCAAGTGGGAGATTGTTGGTTTATGCCCTACAGCCAATCGCTTTGGTTGTAGTTTAGTGACAAATTATTTAAAGGCATTCTTTGTCTTGTACATGTTTAGATGTATATGATAAAGTTCATGGGATAATTGTACATCGCAAATGAAATTATAATAAGATTATAATTATGAGATTCATATTGCATTTATGTATTATCCCTAAATGTTCCTAGTCATTATTCTATTAAGATTGGGCATTAATAAAATGTAAAAAGACTAGCACACGTTTTGTTTTTCCTTATGAATGAAATATTTGATCTCATAGGCTAAAGTATAGAGATACTTAAACAAACATGTAGGTGCTTGCTGGAGAATAAGTTCACTGAACAGACTCGATATGAGAAATCCATTTGGAACATTACTTTTATGTCTATGGAATTCTCATTATGATGATTGTATAAGTGAGCTTTGACTTGAGGTCAACAAGGTTATCTTGTATGGGGATTGCTATATTTTAATACTACTTATGATCTATTTAATCATAGGTCGTTTAGTTGGTAGTCATTGGATGTAGCATGAACTATATGGAAATAGTTGAGTGGTTAAGATAGGATTCATCACCCTAAAGTAATTAGGGAGAATGTTTCGTTGTTTTCGATTAGTATTAATTCGAGAAATCTTTAGCCAATTAGGTGGAATAACGTTTAGTAAATAGTTTATAAATATCATTAATTGAATCAATAGCTAATGGCTGAGAACTAATATGATTGGACTCAAAATGGAATAGACATTAATTATATTCTTTATGTCTAATCGGAACATTGGTTGATGAAATGATTTAATTATACGAAAAAATCATGCACAGAAAGGTTAGTCAAAACCACGTTGACATTTCTAAATATTTTAGTGGTCATGATGCGTTGCAAGACACCAATCTTGATCTATGATTATAAATTTTTTAATTGGAGAATTAAAGATAAATTAAAAAGAATTTTAATTTAATTAGAATTAGAATTTATAATCATTGCCACCATATTTGAAAACCTAATAGGTCTTACGTATAGAATGGGTTGAAAAGAGCAAAGTTAATTTAATCAAGTTGGAATTGATTGTAAAGTTTGAGAAACTTTATGATTAAATATGAGATATTTAATAAATAAGGATCAATATGAGATATTGGATTTTATTTAGACATAATTGTTATTTAATTAGAATTACAAATAATTCTAATTAAATTTTAATTGAAATTAGAATTTAATTTCAATGAAATTACCAAAATGTCCAGAACCTATTATAAATAGGCTTAAGCTCTATGGAATTAGCACTTATTGCTTAACCTTCTCTGTAAGAGTTACAGAGTGTTCTTAATCCGTTTTGTGGATACTGTTGGAGGCCAGACATTTGTGTGGCTAAGGTTGTTAAGACGAATCGGTTTCAGAAATAGCTCGAGAGATACGACAAGATAAATATCAAGCTTCGGAATAAGGTACAAATTTAGATTCACACTTTATTATGATTATATGTTAATCATTTTGTAGAATTAAAATGATCTTAGTTTTTGGGAAATCAAAAGTTACGAAAAAGTTTCGTAAGTATTTTTTGTGGTTGGGATCAAATTCTGACCCAATTTCCCAACAACTGTAATAAGAAAGGTAGCTCATATGTTGTCACAATATAAGAGTGACATAATGTCAGAGAGTCCAATTTCTCCAAGTAGAGAATCGATCCAACATAATTCAGCAACAGCTAAACCAATGTTCTTGTATTCTGTTTCAATGTTGGACCTGACAACAATGGGTTGCTTTTTGGTGCTACAAGATATTAAAGAGGATCCAAGAAAAATACAATAACTAGATGTAGATTAGTGATCATCAGGGCGCCTTAAAATCAGAGTAATTGGCTATGGCTAAAGAGGTAGGTTTATTTACATGAAGACCATGGGAGGGGGTAGAGTGAAGATACCAAAGAATGTGTTTAACATTTGTCAAATGGGCATTAGTGGGATAGTACAAGGATTAGAAACTTTGTTAATGACAAATTGCATGTCTATTATGGATAGACAAAGATATTGAAGTACTCTGACAATACTACAATATTTAGTGGGATCAGAAAGAGGTAGGCTGTGATTTTTTGAAATGGTATGGAAAGGTAATGAGAGTGGAGACAAGTTTGGAAGATCTAAGATGTGTGTATTAAAAAAGATCACAAGTTTATTTAGATTATGTGAGACAAAGACCTATGGGTGTAAATATGGCTTAATGTTAAGAAAGTAGTGAAGGATACCGAGATTTTTTAAGGTAAATGTAGAATGAAGGGTATCAAGGCTAGTTTGAATGAATTATTGTAAAAAGGTTGTCACCAAGATATCATTCACATAAACAAGAAATAAGGTAGTATGAGTAGGTGTGGTGTGAAAAAACAGTAAGGTATCTGCTTTTGATGAAGTGAACCCAAAGTTAACAAGTTTATGACTAAATATGTGACATTAGGCTCCAAGATCTTATTTGAGACCATAAAGTGCTTTATGTAGGCATCACAAATAATAAGGATGGTGAGGGTTACCAAAGCCAGGTGGTTGATGCATAAAAATAGGTTTTTGTAAGTGGCCATGGAGAAAAACATTTTTAACATCAAGCTGACAAATGAACCAGTTTTTAGTGAAGGCAAGTGTAAGAATGAGGCAAATAATGGTTGGTTTAACAACTAAACTAAAATTGTCAATATAATCAAGGTCGGGTGGTTGATGATAACCTTTAATAGCTAGGGGAGCATTATAGTGATATAGGGAACCATCATGATTAAATTTTGTTTGAAAATCTACTTACAACCATCAATATTTGCAATTGGAGGAGTAGGGACAAATGACAAAGTATTGTTATAACAAAGAGCTTTGAACTTATCAATCATCACTTAATGTCAGTGAGGAAATTTGTTAGCATGAGTAAAGGAAGTAGGGCCTGAATCAATAGCTGGTGTAATAGTACTATGGTAAGTAATGTGGCCAGGAAAAGTTCTTAATGTTCGAGTACGGTCCCGAGTGCGAGTAACCATTGGATAAGAAGATGATGATGTTGGTTGATGAAAAGAAGGTGTAGAAGGAATAGGTCATTCAGGAGTAATTGAAACTAGTGATAAAGAAGGATTTGAATTTGGAGGAGTAGTAGATAATAATTGGAACGGTAGAGGTAAAGATAGAGAAGCGGGAGGAGAACGAGGAGAATTGGGAAGGAGATTAAGTTTCAAAAAATCTTATATGTTGAGAAATATAGATTTTATATGTGGAGGGATCAAAACATTTATATCCTTTATAATTATGAGCTTAGCTAAAGAATACACATGGAATGAATTTTGGTGTGAGTTTATCTGATCTAGTTTGAGCAAAGAAGGAAAAAAAAAGTACAATAAAAAACACAAAGATGATCAACTTTATAAGGTGCATTGAACAATAGTTCATGAGGAGATTTAAAATGTAAGACGGATGATGTTATAAGATTTATAAAATAAACAACTGTGGAAAATGTGTCAAACCAAAGTGCTTCAAAAGAGAGTTATAAAGAAGAGTGGTGATTCCTATTTCAGTTACAAAACAAAGCTTAAGTTCAGTGATGCCATTCTACTGTGGGGATATAAGGACAAGAAATATGAAAAATAATGACATGAGTAGTAGGAAAGGTAGCAAACAATCCTTTGATAAGTTTATAACTCCCATCATACTGGAACATTTTAATTTTAGTTGAAAATAAGTTTTCAACAGTGTTTTTGAAAAATTGAAAAATTTGTAAGGCTCGAGACTTATAACCTAAAGGGAAAATTTAGGTGTAATGACTATAATCATCAATAAAAAATAGGAAAATATCGTAAACTAGAAAGTGATAAGGAAGGTGATGGTTTCCAAATATCACTGTGAATAAGTTAAAGAGGTTCAATTCAAACTTTAGCGGATGTAAGAAAGGAAAGATGGTAACATTTACTTTGAAGACATAATATACAATCAAGACTGGTACGAGACACTAGGATTGACTTAAATAATTTTGAAAAATATCACAACATAAATGATCGAGACATTGAAGCCAAATGTTTTCCTATGATTTATGAAATTGATGAAAACCTTTAAGGCGTAGAGATTATTGTGGATGCTTTTAACAATAAATATAATCTTGGCAAAAAAAGCCTTTTATAATATAACTAGAGGGAATAGATTCAATTAAACAATAATTGTTTTAACAAAATGGGAAACATAAAATAAATTTACAGTATGATTAGACACAATGAGAATATTTTTTAATTGTAATGGTCAAAGATTTATATGGAAACATAACCAACCTTTTGAAGATATGAGTAGAGTAGTACTATTATTGACAACTACTTGATTAGCACTGTGATATAGTTGGATGGAGTCAACAATATTGGTGTTGGGTGTCATTTGCAAAGAGGCAACAATATTTTGAAGCCATTTAGTAATTTGACTAGGGGAATTGAAGGGTTATAAGAATTACTCCTAAATTGCTTTAATAGAAGAGACATGTAGTAGCTATATGACCAAAAATTTGACAAATTTGACATTTTGGGGTGGTGGAATGGATTTGTGTCAAAAAGTGGAATGAGTGGATAGGTTGGAAGAAGGAAATTGGTCTGGTAATTTAGGTTATGGGCAGGGTTAGAGTTATTTGGCATGTGAGTATAATTAGCTAGGCCATATCGTAAAGAGGGGTTAAGTGAACCGACCTAGTTTAAGTGTGAGGAAGACCAAAGTAGGCCTGGTGAAGTCCCAATACTTCTCTGAAGCTGGTTGTAGGATCCAGCTTGTCTGCTGATGCTGTAAGCTAAGAAATGACTTCCACGAGATGTAGTGAATGCCATGTCTGGTAGAGCTTGATGGAGGACAACATTCATTGCTCATGAAGCAGGAGTTTTGCTTATAGATCAGAGAAAGATGGAGGTGTTTTACGTTTCTCCACTGTAGTGACGAAGGATTCGAATTCATGAGTAAGTTATTGATGGTGAAAAGGATCAGATCTTCTAATGAGACCGGATTGCCTATTATCGCAAGATCTTCAACTACGGATGCAATGGTCATGAGGTAATTAGTGATGATGGAATCACCTTTTTTGGCGGTGTGAAGATGACGACAAAGTAGAGATCGTTGATCTGTAGTTTGTTGAAGAAAATAGGTTTTTAGTGTAGTTCAAAGGCTCCGAGGGGTGTCACATCAAGAGCTAAAGACTTCACAATGGAGATGAGAGTCGCTGTGAGATAACAGTATACTAATTTGTCCTTTTTGGCCATCCCAGGAATTCTGTTAAAGAAGATGAAGTGTCATAGGTTTATGCATGCTGCTTGAGTGATGGAGAGATGTACTACATTTATAAGTTTGTGTACAAATGGTATAGAAGAGCTTGTATTAGAGACATGGTAAAAAAAAATAAGATTAAGATCGGATAGACTCTCTGACTAGTGGTGGAGGGTTGTTGCGTGATTCCTTTGGTTGTTAGCTTGAGAGATACTCATTTCGAATTGGTGTTTCAACTATCTTAGTAGGGGAGCTCTGGTCCATTCGAAATGGTTTGATTTTTACGTGGGATCACGGTTTTCGGCAAATTATTGTCGAATCTGATAGCATGGAGGCGGTGCGGCTGGTAACTTATGGTGTTATCCTTTCCCATCCCATGTTTGTTTTGGTTGTGGATATTCAAGCTTTACTGACTAGGAATTGGAGTTGCTCTATTAGACATGTGTTTCGTGTGAAGGTAACTTTGCGGCAGATTGTTTGACTAAATTAGGTCATGACATTGCTGCTGATTTGCAGGTTTGAGAGGATATTCCGGATGCCCTCTCTTTGATTGTATGGGCTGATGCCTGTGGTATTTCTTTTATCCGATAGTTTTAGTTTCTCTTTATTGTAACAAAAAAAAAACTGAAATATATTTGAATAAAGGTGTATTTATTATGTCTCTTCATGACTAAGTATATAGGTATATATGCACATTTAGTCATTTAGAGATAAGATAGCACCAACATTATACATTTTGTTTCTGAACATATCTAGATAGAATGATAAGATGAGATACGAATTTTATCTACAGTAATTATGACAGAAAGATTGATTAAGATGAAGATAAATTTTGTTATCAATAGCAATTTCAATAATGATCACATCTTTAAGTCCTACAAAACAAAATAAACAACATTTTCCAACGCCACTAAAATAGAGAGTGATTAAACATTATTAATTAGCCTTATCATAACGGACAAATAGCTATTTATTGAAATTAATCTTAAATAATGGCTAAGTATATTTAAGTGCAATTAACAATATAAATTAGACTAGACAATTCGACGTTAGGTCTAACCTTAGGTAGGCATGGCAATCTGGCCTTGGCTTGGCCCGAAGTCAAATGGCTAAGCCCAAGTTGACCGAGCCACGAACTGAGCTCAGGACAGGGTTGTCTAGGCTCGGTCCAGACCGTGGTTGGATCAAGAGCTACAAAACAATGTCCTTTTTTGAAATTTTTTAAAAATAATAAATTGGGCCTAGCTGGCCTGATCCACCTTCCACCTGTCAGGCTGGGAGCTGGGCCTACGCTGCTTGTTATCCCTAACCTCAGGTTGGATTGAGTTTCCAAACAAGAGTTGTTTGCACCTCTCAGCGGGTGTGAGAAATAATGATCTTGTTTGCCAATTGGTGGGGTTGAATATTCATTCTGGTCGCTTCTGTTATCTGAGGTTCCTATCACTTCCACTAAACCTAAGTTGCTTGATCGTATTCCTCTTTTGGAGAGAATTAAGTCGAGTCTGCAAGCCTGGCAAAACATATTTCTTTCTTATGCTGCTAGACTAACGCTCATTATCTGTGTCTTAAGTAGCTTGCATCTTTATTGGGTCGCTCATATTACTTTGCTTTGGAAAATTCTCAAGGAAATTGACAGAATCCTAAAGGCCTTCCTATGGTCAAGTAGCATCGAAAGTTCTAAAAGTGCTAAGGTAAAAAAGAGTGAGGTGGTTATACCAAAGAGATTTGGTGGATTAGGGATCAAATCTATTTCTATGCAGAAAGTATTAATGTGTAAAAGACTTTGGCTATTATATAGGGTTAAGCAGCTATATGAGTATCATTTAAAGAATGTAAACTTCTGGCAGGTTGGTTGCAGGAAGGAGTTCTCCTAGATTCTGATACAAATGTCACAAATGCTAGAACTGGTCTACCCTTATATTAAACACAAGATAGGGAACGGTAACAACACCTGACTTTGGTTTGATAACTAGCCAGACTTGAGCAATAGAATTCTTCTTCATCTGAAGGTTTCTTCTTTGATTTGCAATGGTCAATGGTGCGATAATTTCAGATTATTAGAGGTTTTAATATTGTGACCCAACTATTCTTTGCCTAATGTGCTAAGGGTTGACTCCATCATTTGGACTCTGGAACCTAGTGATCGATTCTCCAACCAATCTTGTCATTAGATCCTGATTGGAGGCTTATCTAAGGTACTTTGGTTTTCACTATTATGGCATAATTCTGTTCATCCTAAGGCGTCTTTTATGTCTTGGCTTGCAATTAAAAACTGACTTGGGACTAAACGACAATGGCATGGGAATGTTAACTCTACCATCATCTCTTTTTCCTTTGTACCTTCTCAGAAGCGGTATGGAATAGGATCTTACATTTGTAACCAGGTACTGGTACTCCATATAGGGATCAAGCTCTCAACTGGGCTATTAGCAATTCTTTAAAGGATAAACCCAATGCAATCCTATGCAAAGGCGTCTTGATTTCTACCATTATTGTCTATGGAAGGAGACAACTCGCGTTTATTTTCTAAACATAAAGAAGGGCCATACCAAGTTGCTGATATGATAATCAATTGGCTATGATCTGCTATAATTGCAGAACATTTTCATCTCACTTTATCTCCTGATATGAAGCATAGATGTCACCTCTAACTTGTTCGGTTTTTTGTAATTATTCATAGGTGGTTTCCTATTTACTGTCTTTCTAATTGAGTATTTACTCAAACTTATTGTAATGTTGATTTAGTTTTGTCTATAGTTATGTCATATTCATTTTTTTAAAAAAAGTTCTGAATCCAGACCCACCTTTTGCAACCATATAATTATTACCCTCTTTATCCTTTTTGCCTTTACTGATAAAAACGTAGATGGCAAAGTACATCAAAAGTAATGATACTATTGACAGAATGATAGCATATACATTGAAACATTATAGCAATATCAAAGTCTGGTTCAGATATGTATTTATGGCTTGATGTCGGATCAATCAATAGGTTGAAACAAAAAGCTGTTGATAAATTGTCACCCAAGGCTCTTCCTGGCTGACAATTGGCTAGGCCCACTCTTTCTAGCAGAAAATCCAATAAGAACAACAGCAAACTGACCAGTTAACGTATGTAAGTGGTGAACAAGATTGAAAAATGATAGTGTAGCTTCTTTTTACCAAAAATCTTTGCAAGAACATTGCCCATTAATGAAATGATGGAAGCGATTCCGATCCCGGACAACAATTTCTTTGTTGAACTTTCTTGAAACATGTTTCATGAAACGATGGCAATCATGACAAATTCTAAGATTTTTCATGATCCTTATGGTTCTTCTCTCACCAAAACAGAGTACTGCAAAGGCAACTGCCAACTTTTCACTATGGTAGCTGACACTATTCTCCTTCTCCTCCTCTTCGATGTCATGAAACACAGCACATGTATTGGGAGTATAACCATCCACTCTGAGAGAATCAATCATGTTCACCAAGAACTTGGTAACTTCCTCTGATTTAGGGTGAGAAATATCTCCTGACAAAAATTCATGAATTTCCTCATCCACAACGAGCAAACTATAGGCAGGCGTCTTGCTAATTCCTTTCTCTTGCATGGAACGTCTCAATTTCGCCTTCTCTATGTATCTTCCAACTACTCCATAGGCATTTGATAGAAGTACATAGTCACCATCATGAAAAGGGTCTAGTCGATGGATCTTCTCCTTCACTTTCCCTGCCAAAATGAGATCATTATGACTCACACAAGCTCCAAGCAGAGTCCTCCAGATAACCGCATTGGGCTTTCGGGGCATTCTTTCCACAAACTCAAAAGCATCATATAGCAACCCTGCACGTCCTAGGATATCAACCATACAACCATAATGCTCAAGTGTCGGTTCCATAAGATACTCATTCTTAATGCTTTTAAAAACTCGCCAGCCATCTTCCACAAGACATCCATGACTACAAGCTATTAAAACACCCTTTAATGTAATATGGTCCGGCGGTAATCCAGCTTTCTTCATCTCATCAAACATCTTCAACGCTTCCACACTGCGTCCATGAACTGCAAGCCCATTGATCAGTGCAGTCCAAGTCAACACATTTCGTTCAGACATTTCGTCGAACACTCTTATTGAATCATCAACAGACCCACACCTCGAGTACATATCAATCAATGACGTACCCAACGATGGACTAAGCCCCAACGCATTTCTGCGAATGTAGGCATCGACCCACCTACCCAATTCTAGCGCCCCCAAACTCGAAACGGCCGAAACCACGCTGAGCATCGTGACCTCGTCCGGTTTGACATTCCCATCAAATTGCATATCACGAAACAAAGATAAAGCTTCTTGCCCAAAACCATTGTTAACGAAAGACGAAATCACCGACGACCACGAGACCACGTCTCTTTCCCCCATTTCATCGAACACCTGAAGAGCTTTAGGAAGCAATCCTGAAGACCCATAAAGACTGATCAAAGCGTTTTGCACATAGATACTGGAAACCAAACCAATTTTGACCAAAAGGGAATGCAGTTCAACACCCATTTGGAGGCGAGAGCAGGCTTTGAGGACAAAAGGAAAGGTGAAGTGATCGGAGGCCACGCCGGCTAGTCGCATGTTGAGGAAGAGGGAGAGAGCGAGAGAAGGTTTTGAGGATGCATGACGTCTGATGAGAGTGTTGTAGGCAAAAGTGATTTTTGGACCAAACAAAGGGTTTATGGGCATGAGATAATAAACCAAATGTGCATTCAATTTCTGTCTGTTTATTAAACAACAAAACCGTGTCTCGTTGATTCATAGTCTGGTCCTGTTTTGAAGAGCAGAACAAAACTTGGCCATCAGGCCATGGGCCTCAGCTCCTGGACACAAAGTCCCAATACTAATGCTGTGTTTGCTTACCGTCCTCGGACGTGAGGACGGATGACGAGGATACAAAAGTTTTGTCCTCATGGTGTTTGCTTACCGTCCTCATCAATTTTCGTTCTGTCCTAATCAATTTTCGTTCCGTCCTCATCAAAATTTTCGTTCCACTCAAAATTGAGGTACAGAAATTCTTGTTCAATGAACAAAAAAAGGAAATGACCAATATACCCTCTCATTTTCACAGAAAACATAACCCTCCCTAATGATAAACTAACACCAATACTAATATTAATTAATAATTAATTTTATTAATTAATAATAGTAATTATTAATATTAATTAATATTAATATTATTATTATTATTAATAATATTAATTAATAATAAGTAATAATTTTATTATTATATATTATATATTATTATTATATTATTAATTAATATTATATATTATTAATATTGTTAATTAATTATTAATTATTATATATTATTAAAATTACTAATTAATTATTAATTATATATTATTAATATTATTAATTAATTATTAATATTATACAGTATATATTATTAATTAATTATTAATTATATTATTATATATTATATATTATATATTATATTATTAATTAATATTACATTATATTTTATTAATATTATTAATTAGTTATTAATTATTATATGAGATTATATATTATATATTGTTAATAATAAAAAAAATTTGTTGCCGGGACCTTCCCGAAAGTCAGGATCCATGTGTCTGTATGAAAAATCAAACCTAAATAGCCAATAGAGACTATCTCTAAAGGTATCAACGCAAAGATCAGAAAATCTAACTGGGACAAATCCTTTTAACCCGGGAATAGCTAGAACAAATTAAAGACTGCTAAACCTTACCTTTATCCTTGGAGAGCGTGGATTGACATTGGAACCTTGGAGAAGATGAGATGATCGTGTAGGGTATTTGAAGAACCTTGAAACACTTTCAATTTCTCAATTTTATGAAACATAACACTTAAGTTTCTCAAACCCCTAATGCTCTATCATCCCACCGTCGACACTCCTCATTCCCAGCATTATACACGTGAGTCTTTAACAATCAAAGACATAAGGAGCCTTAAACTAATGAGTAAGGAATAAAAAAACAAAAAAAAAAGACATAAGGAAATGCTAGGAGGAGGTGCATCCACGTGTGTGAGCAAAAAGCCATTAAATAATTGAATAATCAATTATGACTTTTCAACTCTTATGCTCACCTTCCATCATCGAAATCAACAGATCTAGATGTATGTTTTTAACCTTTAAAAACAAGCAAAATGAGGAAGCATCATAGCCATCCACGTTGATGGCTTATAAGAATAGACTAAGTCAAAGTAATTATCATATTTGACTAAGTCAATTCTCTTTATCTTCTCTTAAGGCTTATCCAACGACAATTACATATATATATATATATTAATTACTTAATTAATTAATCAATATATAATTGTTAAGGTCCAGTCCAACTGGGGTCGGTCCTACCGGCCTACCGAGCTCCGGTGCTGAAACAGCTTCGGAAACCTTTCTTAGCAATATTGATGTCGCGATCTCATCGGGACATATCTCAATATCATCGGGATCCATTTAATCCTAATGCTCTCCA
>JAOQMR010000005.1:5428235-5438934 GCA_027563865.1 Erythroxylum pelleterianum
TTAACTTCTGATTTTATTGTAGAATTATTCGAAAAGCTTTAGAGATCTATTCAACCCCCCTTCTAGATCGCTTACAGTATTCGTGAGCTTGTAGAGACTCGATAAATACTACTGATGTAGAGGGTTGGAGAACCTTGAAAAATATGTACTCGTAAGCTTGAAGAAACTTGTCAAATTACTACTTGGATTTTCATAGTGAAACACTCAAGTTGGATACTTAGAAACTAGACATAGACTTAGGTTGTAAGCCGAACCAGTATAAATCTACCGTATCTTTCTCTCTCTTCTTTTTAACTTTTATATTACCGTATTCTATTGTGTGTGTTCATTTTAACAAAAGATTTATTCACTTTTATAATAAACTCCTTCTATTTTTAACTTGCAATAGGATCCTTTCAGTTTTAACAGGTGCCTTCTGTTTTAAATTGTTTTAGCATGATTTATCATCTAACAGGTTTCTATCGTTTAACTACTGTAGCTTCTATTGTCTGACAGACTCCTATTGTTTTAATGTTTAAACTTTACAGACCTGTCTTTGTATCTCTTGCGTGAGTTGGCTTTATTAGGACGTTTGATTTGCTCAATGTTCTTACAATCCATTAGGTTGCTGAGCACAAGAGGTCACTATACTATTGACTTAGCTGCTGGTGCAGGTGCTGGCCTTATCTTTGATTCCCTTGGTGGGAAATATGAAGAGAGCAAGAAAAATTAAGAAATTGGCAACATTATCAAAGAGGCTTTGTTTTTAGGTGAAAATAAGGTTAAGACAGTGTTAAAAGCATTGTGGATCACTCTAGTCTTTGTAGATAATAATGTAAAAGAAAGCTTAAAACTCACATGTTGGTGAATTTCCATCGTTAGGTGGTTTCCTTTGTCTGGTTGTCAGAAAAGTATAGTAGTTTTAGTAAACTTTTAAACTGTTGTAATGCTTGCGGACAAACAGGAGTTCAGGGAAGCAAGCAACCTCTTGCTGCAGTTTCGAAATAACATAAACTCAAGTTTAACCACTCATAGGTGAAGAACAAGTGCTTTTTTCTTTCTTTCATTATACAATGATTTTTGCAAAGAAGAAACATGTAACAATGTCGAGAAATTTCTTGAGAAACCTCTAATGCAAAGCATTTAAATTGTAAAATTTCAAAAAAAAGCATTTAAATTGTATCTTCCTTTACGTTGGTTTCTTTGAATCTATACATGTATATACCCAGATTGCAGCCTGCAATCTGTTCTATTACAATCCAAGTGCAATACCTGGAAACTAGTGATTACAGGGATCACTACATTTAAGCCATACGAAGTTAAGAACTAACCCTTTTTGTGCTAAAATTGTAGTCATAAGCTATGGTACTCGAACTAGAAGGGACATGAAAGGATAAACACTAGTCTTCATCTTCCGAATCAACAGTGCAGGATCCATCGTCTACATTGGCGAGCGGGTCGTATAGGGGGGAGCTTGTATCCATGCATCCTGGAACTAGATCAAGATTGCAACGATCACCCTGCAACCAAGTACATCGATACTTGTTAACTAATGTAAGAAACTCATTTCCATATCAGGATTACAAGAAAGTGAAAGGAAAAAGGAATAAGACTTACTCCTTCAAGGGACAAGTTACCAATCATAGCACATCTTGTCACAACTCCAGTTGTGTCTGGAAAAATTGCTTTCTCGCATGCTCCTTCTTTGCTCAGCTCCGCAGCCAGGCCCTGTGCCATACCAAAATTGAACGGAGAACAAATCGTCAAGGTTTCCAATGAATAATTCTGAATTTCTTGGTATATGAACCAGAAAACAGAATTTGGATTGTCATGTGGTTATTTAAAGCTAGAGAAGAAGAATCAAATTAGTATAAAGTTTCTTGAGTTTCATCACCTCATTAAAAAAATCAATCGGTCTGTTGCGCCAAGGTTTTGGCACTTGAAACTTCAGTCTGTAAGGACCGTCCCAATCAACCCCATTTGTAAATGAGAAGATCAAGTTCACAGCTGCAAGAAGATTAAAATCAGTAAGAGAGGATTCTGTGTACATAACGCAATAAGAACGATGAAATTCTACAAACCATGCTTGGGAACACATATCTGGATGGTATATAAAGGATCATCAGCTTTGCCTCGAGCCTGCATAAGCATTGCCCTTGGCTCACCCCCACACATTATTGGCTGGTTAAAACCTCCTGCGACATACAGAGTTACTAGGTTGAATTGCTATTAAACATCAGAACAAACACAAGATCAGTTTCACATTGTCCCTTCACTCCATTACCACCAAAAGTAAACTACGGAGTTACGATGCAGAATAAGCCATCAACAAGTGGAGTTCTATCACCTAGTAGCCTAATCTGGAGGTGGAATATGTAGCTACGAAACAGTCATTTGCTTATTGCAGAGATCAACCAGAATGAGACAATTTCATGGTATTTGAAACAATCCAACTTGTACTTGAGTTCAGACTACTTTGACAGGTTAAATAATTTTAAGGATTCATCATATAAACATAATGTGGAACTTTTACTAATCTTTGCTGAGATGAGTAATGTTCATTTTAAAGGAACCATAAATTCACATCATTCATCAAGAACGCAGGGAAGAAAAAATAATACAACTTATTAGTGATCTTAATTTTGCATCAGAAATTACCATTAAAAGCAATCCCAAACTCTTCATTCGGAGCAAGCTTATTGGCAGATGGATTATAGAAAATCTTTAGCTTCTCACCCTGTAGATTGACAATCAGTAGCAGTTCAGTCCAAGACTATGCCATACGAAAGAAAACAGCAGAGCTCATTATGCTCTTGAAGTGAACAACTTACGGAAGTTGGGGGTAGACCATTCATGGTTTTCCAGTACACAGGTGATATCCCACGTTCAAAGGTCGCCCAAGTAGGAAGTTTTATCCTGGAAGAACCAACCATCCAAAAAAGGTCAGTTTTTAGAAGGGAAGACCAAAGATATTGATGCTTTCACTTGTGAATCAAGATTCCATTTACTACAAAACCAGAGATGTTTCTTTTCTTTTTCCAACTTTAAAGGCAGAAGCATTAGGGAAGAACATCCTTCAATAATATATAAACATTCCAGTCCTAGAACTCTAGTGCTAATGAACCAGAAAGAAGAAATAGAATGAAAAAAACTAAAGAAAGTGATTCATACACATCAATTTCCTCCGAAGGAGTTGTGGCAACAACAGCTGCTGCAGTTACTTTCTTATTAATGTTAACCGTTCTGTTTGTCTTTGTGAATCTCCTTGGCACCGAAGCACCAAGAAAGGTACTAGCTGCAGAAAGGCATCAAGTGTAAGTAGTTGGGTCCGTAAAATTAAATTCTTGCTTCACTTCAATTTTGTTAAATAGTAGATCAAATATGGAAACATTGTACAATCAAGTTCAAATGTTCTTGCATCAGCTTATGGATATTCATAGATTAAAAAAGTTGAAAAACAAAAAACATATTGGACCCGAGTAAGATTTCTATAGATGTTCATAAGATTGTCATGGTAGATATATTCAGTGCTTAATTATCCAAGACGTAGATATGAAGTCTTTTTCTGTTTTATATAATTTAGAAATTTAAGGAAACAAACAAAGATAGTCCCAGAAGATTCAAGGGGAGTTTTATAACACATATGAACTAATCCGTCATGTGCCTCTTTTCCTATTTCTTTGTAGACTACAATAAATCTGCAGCTAACATAAACAGGTAGATCTATGAAATTTAACAGTTATTACACAGATGTTATCACTTAGACAGCTTTACAGCTTTCAGCCCTTCACTTAGAATTCTATCAGTTAAATAGAATGGAAGAGGGACAGGAGCCTCATATGCAACTTATCAACCTTTGAATTGTTTAACTTGTTAAAGACTAATCTTTAAACGAAACAAGTGAAGAGGGAGATGTCTCATCCATTCTTGAAACTAAGGAAGTTCTACAGTAAGGTAAAAGAGTAATCAATCATTCGTCTTAAAGGTATCCAACCACATAGTCAAACCATACTTGAACAAGAACTACAATTTTAACAAAAACCCACTTGCAGTTTAACACTACAAACGCAATTCGGAAGAAGTGAATGAACATAGTTTACGGTAAAGAGTCAATAAGAGGGAGATTAATGGAGAGAAACAGCTGAAAGGGACCTACCAAGAGCTTTTGAGACGTATTGGTTTGCATTAGTACTAACAACCGACCTTGTTGTACCATAGGATTGCCTTGGGGAGGTAAAGATAGATGCACTAGCAGCTGCCATGTTCACACTACTAGTGATGCTTTAACAACCCACGAAAAGGAAATAGAGAAGAGGCAGTTGAACCTATCTAACTCCAAGAGGCTTTGGTTGAAGAGCCAACTCAGAGACAGATATATGGA
Organism: Erythroxylum pelleterianum; assembly: GCA_027563865.1. NCBI lineage: Eukaryota > Viridiplantae > Streptophyta > Magnoliopsida > Malpighiales > Erythroxylaceae > Erythroxylum > Erythroxylum pelleterianum. Next base: position 5,432,596 of record JAOQMR010000005.1, read on the forward strand.
AGGAGAGGCAATTGCAAACACAGACCAAGGACGAAATATCTTTGATACTTCAACACAAACAACTAAAGTACAGACAGAGACATGCCAAGAATAAGACAGACTATATCCTCTCAAGGGGCAAATATCTGGATCACATTCACGCTTCCCAAATCCACAATCTAAACGCAACCCATTAGACCCCACAACCGCCTTATCACCCTCATTTTCTTGTCATAATAAATATTTTACCTTTTGACGATGCCACCAACAAATGAGCCGTGAATGCCTTCCCAAGCACAAACCCGACATCATTAGCCCCTCCAAAACCCGAAGTTCCGTCAAAGAACGTATTTTTCAATGGCTTTGATCACTTCTCCTTTAGGAAAATCCAGACCTTACCCATTTTTACCTACTCGCCGCTTGAATATTCTGAATGGAGTATCATTAGCCCTGAATGTTCATTCCAGCTACCCAAAATTATATGAACTTAGGACCAATGGTAAACGCGAAAAGATTGCTTTTTTCGCTGGTCCAAGTAACAAAAGAAATGATAAATATAACGGGACACCACAAGCCATGGCTGAAGCTGGTGGTTCGTCGCTTGAACAAGAGCAAGAGGAATGGAATTGTCGGAGAATTTTTTTGTCGGATGTGATAGTGAAGAGAGAAAGAAAAGTTTTTTGGGGAAGGAAATGGAATACTATGGACGTGGGAACCGTCAGTGTTGTTCTGGCAATGCATTTACTTAGTTTGTTTGCACCTTTTTGCTTCAATTGGAGTGCATTTTGGGTTGCTTTTGGGCTATATGTTATTACAGGACTTCTGGGTATTACTCTTTCTTTTCACAGAAACCTTTCTCATAGAAGTTTCAAGCTTCCCAAATGGCTTGAGTACCTTTTTGCATATTGTGGAGTTCTTGCACTTCAGGTTAGTTGTATTCTCTAAACCTCTGTCTGTGTTTATAAACTTCTTATGGTTCCAACTGCAATTGTGCCCTTGTTTCGGTGATTGCAGGGGAATCCAATTGACTGGGTTAGCACCCATAGGTACCACCATCAGTTCTGTGATTCTGAGCGAGACCCTCATAGTCCCATTGAAGGTTTTTGGTTTAGTCATATGAGTTGGCTGTTTGATACGAATTCAGTCGTTGAAAGGGTAGGCTTTGATCTCTTTTCTTTTTGCATCTCACTTGTTCTCGTTATTCCATACTGTTTGTGATTCTTGTATTGGGAGTATTGGCAGTGCGGAGGACCCAACAATGTTGGTGACTTGGAGAAACAACCCTTCTACAAGTTCATTCAAGACACGTACATTCTACACCCATTTGCCTTGGCAGTTCTGCTATATGCATGTGGAGGATTTCCCTTCCTAGTTTGGGGAATGGTAAGCAGTAATTTCACACATTCATCGACGGAAATAAAGGGAAAAAAGAAAACAGAAAACAGAAGTTATGCATGAAGTTTCTGCCGTAGATGAATGACTCAGTATTACCATGTGAAACATACCTTTGACAAAGATGCTTGCTTTGCTAGTATGAACTACATTTGATTACGATGTAAGCTTCTTTCATTCGTTGGCATGTAACGCATGGGTTGGTGGGTCTCGTAACAAACTTGGAAACGCAAATTGATATACCAGTCGGCCTCTTGGGTACATGTCTAATCTAATGTGAAAAAAAATTGAGATGAGGCGATAAGTTTATCAGGTGGGCCTTCTGCTTCTGCCGCACTATTAAACTCCAACCTAGGCCACATCTTATTCCACTGGTTATTTGTCATTGAGTTTTGAGGACTATAGGTTTAAAAGGCATATCTTTTAAATTGTGTAGGACCATGAGGTTGTTGTCATGTTTTCTCATCGCCATCCACTTTTTAACTCTCTTATTCTGCTAAATTCCATTGTAGGGTGTGAGAACAATATGGGTTTATCACATCACTTGGCTGGTGAATTCAGCTTGTCATGTATGGGGAAAGCAAGCCTGGAATACCGGTGACTTGTCCAGGAACAATTGGTATTTCACCCAATTCTTTCATATATATTTAAAAGAACAGTTTATACAGTCTAATTAAAGTTTTGATTCTAATATGAAATCTTTCTCAGGTGGGTTGCAATACTTGCATTTGGAGAAGGTTGGCATAATAATCACCATGCTTTCGAATACTCAGCTAGACATGGCCTGGAATGGTGGCAACTTGACATGACTTGGTACATTGTGATGTTACTTCAAGTTGTGGGTTTGGCAACTGAAGTAAAATTACCTACTCAATTGCAGAAGCAAAGAATGGCGGCACTCAACTAGATTAACGAATCTATATACATAGCTATAATTTCATCAGTTATTTATGTAGTTAAAATTTCAACATTACTTTCTTATTGATACCAAAAATCATTACAGAAGAATTAATGTACAAAGAATACAATGTTTGCTCAACTATTGAATTAAACTATTCTAGGCAACATCACTAGTTCAAAAACTCTGTAATAGAAGTGAGGCACGACGTAGCATGAATACTTTTTGCTCCTAATCTGGGTTGTAACATCAAGTCCATACAAATACCCTTCATAAATGGATGGATTCATATCAAAGTCGATCCTGCAATATGCGAGCCTCCAGTCCTCTTGATACCAAGAACATCTCCCAGCCTCTATAGCCCCAACTCACCGCCATGAAGCCCTTCACAGAACTTGGCCATATACTTCACGTCGAACACCAAACCTGTTGGAGAAATATTATAGAATTGAACAACTTTAGAGGAGAAAGTGATTATGCTAATCAACCTTGCATTATTCACGAGCAATAGAGCCTCTTAAATAGGCTTTATAAGAGCTGTAATTTGAACTGAAAGAAAAAGACTCGAACTAATTTACCTATGGAATAGGAAAACTAACAGCTAATAAATCTCCTAGCTTATTTTACGGTAACAAAGTAACATCTAAATTGTTGAAAGTTCGAATTAACTCCAACTTCTAACACTCCCCCTTCATTTGAAGTTGGAGACTACCAATGGTTCACAAATAAATTCATGATTCATCTATGGCAAACTCTTTGTCATTAAATCTGCAATTTGATCTTCGATTCTACACCTCTCCAATCTAACTTCTCCCTTTGTCATCAACTCTCAAATGAAATGATGTTTGATTTCAATATATTTGGTATGGCTGTGAAAAATAGGATTTTTGACCAGCATCATGGCTGACTTGCTATCACACAAAATATCAGCTGGTTCGACTTGCTCTTATCCCAGATCACATAAAATCCTCCTTAACCACAATACTTGACAAGCAAAGGTTGTAGTTAGCATGTACTTCGCCTCAGAAGATGACAAAGCTATGGTAACCTGCTTCTTAGAACAAGAAATTACAGTTGTTCCACGAATGAAGCAATTTCTGGAAGTGCTTCGTCTGTCATCAATCGAACCAACCCAATTACTATTCGTAAAACCCTTGAAACTGAACTCAATTGTTTCTCAAAACTAGATGCCAAACTCTTTTGTGCCAGCCAAATAACGAAGAACTCTCTTGGTTGCACCAAATTGATGTTTGGATGGTTTATGCATAAACCTTGAAAGGACACCAACTAAAAAACTTATGTCAGGACGAGAGTGAGTTAGATAAATCGATCTCCCAATCAAGCTTCTAAACAAGCTTTCTGCTGCTGCTCCTGTATCATCTTTTGCTTGAAGCTTATCATTAATATTCATAGGTGTGATGGCTATTTTGCATCCCATCATGTTAAACTTCTTAAGGGTATCTTGAACATACTTCTTCTGTGACATGAAAATTCCAATATGTGTTTGAATAATTTCTAAGTCCAAAAAGTACCGTAGTTCTCCACAATCTGTCATCTTGAAGATACTTTTCATGGACTTCTTAAACTCAGATATAAGATGCGACAAAGAACCAATAAATATTATATCATCGAAGTAGAGAGTTACTCTTATCACATCAGTCATGCCTTGTTTTTTCAGATACAAGGTTGGCTCCTGCATATTCCTTTCGAACCTAATATTTTGAAAGAACTCATTGATCTTTCCGTACCACGCTCTAGGGGCTTGCTTCAAGCATAGAGTGTCTTTTTCAATTTAAAAACCTTATCTTGATTCCTGGAACCTTCGAAACCTAGGGGTCGAGTTACATACACTTTTTCTTGTAAATCGCCATTTAAGAAGACAAATTTTACATCAAATTGGAACATTTCCATTCCTTATGCGTTCCAAGTGCCAAAATAATCCTTACTCTTTCAAATCGAGCTACTGGCGAGAACATTTTCTCATAGTCGACACTTTGTTGTTGAGCATAACCTCTCACTATAAGCCTTGCCTTATGCTTTTGAATACTCCTATCTACCAAGAATTTAGTTTTAAAAATCTATTTTAGACCGATAGCACTTTTATCTTTAGGAAGATCGACTAATTCCCAGGTCTAATTTTTCTCAATAACTGGAAGTTCTTCTTCCATTGCTCTCTACCATTCCTTCTCTTTCATTGCTTCCTCTACTATGATCGGATCCCTAGCGAATATAACCAATGGTGATATCACCTCTTCTACAATTTCAAACCGGCATCGAGAAATTCTGCCATGCTCACTTCTGTGTAGTTGAGTTGATTCATCAGGTAAAGACTCTTCGAATGAGGAAGTTTCACTTGACAATGAGCTTGACCTTGCTGGATTTGACTTTTTTGAGCTGTCAAGAGATGGTATTGCTACCTCTTTATTTACTGCAATGTCTTCCCCTTCATTCATTTCCACTTGAGCATTTGACTTCTTGGTTTTTTCTTCCCATGACTAGTAGCCTTACTCGTCAAATGCAATGTTCCTACTTAGTGAAATCTTGCCACTTAAGGGATCATATAACCTATAAGCTTTAAAGTGCGAGCAGTAACTGATAAAGATGTATCTTTGTGATTTCTCTTTCAGCTTGTGTTTATCAGTTGTATAGTATAATAATTTTATTGAAAGCTCTCTAGTAATAAAGTTAATTTCTAATTTTATTTTTATAGAAGAAGAGATTAAAAATTATATTATTCACTAATTTGATAGAAAATATTTTTTATTTATATAAGATAAGTGATAATCAAGAAACTTTTACATGTCATGTTTTTAAATACGTATTTATAAATATGTGAGACATTATAAAAAACCACAATAAAAATTATATATCAAGAAAAAATAAATCATAAAAAATGTTGAGTTTTTTTGTGTTGTACTAATATCTTTTATATCAAAAACTGATAAAAACAATTTGATCTTGCAGGTATTAAAGATTGCAGAAAAGTAAAAGACACTGATTTACTTGGTTTGATAGCTTAAATGATATCTACATCCAAGGATTTCACGATAGTGGTTCACTAGTATCAAGAAGAAGAGAAAGTTTGCAAAGATTGAGTGTTTTTCTAAAACACTTGTAAAGAGTCTATGAAGTCTCCTCCGTACCGTTAGATAAGTACACTAGCACTCTCTCAAACTTTTTCACTCTATTTCTTACACTCTCAGATGTTGATTACAATGTAATGAAAACAGTGTATTGTGTGTGTTAGCTGATGCTTGAGGTCTATCTTACTTATAGGACTTAAAGGCAGTTGCTTTCAGTTGAGCTTGAATAAGTTAAGTATAATACAAGTACTCCTCACATGATCAACTAATGTATACTTCTGCTGTGTGTTTTGAATGTGTTGTATACATCTGTGTTTTGACTGAGCTTCTTACGTTTTCCTCTTCACGTGAGTCTCACATGTACATGATGAAAGATCGCAATATATATGCAGCGGAAATTAAAATTTTAATCAATCTATTGCATTTAATAATCATACTCATAATCAGAACAGACAGACAAATAAATACCTGAAAAGTGACAATTATTCAATACAAACCTTCGAAAATACGAAATCTCTATGCACTCCACACCGAAAAATATGTCCCACTTTCAACGCTTGATATGATTATGATTAATTTTGAAAAACCCTTTCTTCAAATATAAAGAAAAACAAAAGTTTGTTCAACTGTTCTCTTGTATCTGTGTTTTATATGACTATCATATAAAACCAAAACTCTCTCTTGTATTTCTATTTCTCGTACACACAAAACGAAGAACGCAACTATTATATATCTTCTTTTGCCAAGTCACTTTGTACTAACGTGTTTATATTCACAAAACCACCTAATACACATTGGTTATTGTGTTGGCTAAAACCAAAACAATAACCACCTACTCCATATTCATTTAAACCATAACCATAACCACGATACTTTCCCTTTTTTTGTTAATAATAAATTAAAATAAAACTATTTTATTTTATTTTATTTTTCAATAATAAATAAAATAAAACTATTTTATTTTATTATTATTTCGAAAATGAAATA